>SZWC01000860.1:179254-196977 GCA_023375785.1 Penium margaritaceum | reverse complement strand
GTCTATCTTCTCCAGGGTAGGGTTTTTTTTGCCCAACATGTTGACTGTTTTGTGTCTACAAATTTTGTCAAAGTTTAGCATTTGCAAGAAATAAACGTTTTCTCTCAGGCTTTGATTTTTTTTCATGTGAAGAAATGAAATAATCTCACAAACTCGTATGGATCTCATCAATTACATTTCGTACTTCTCCATTGAGTACCACGGTACTCATTCTGTACCGTGGGAGAACGCGACCTTCAAACAAAGGTATACCGTGTACCGCGGTACTCCCGAAATACCGTGGTACTTTACCAATACCGTACGGAACGCCGTGACGGTACCGGTATCGGTATTGAGCTGCCAGAAAACTAGGGTACCGTGGTATTCATACCGTGGTAATCTGGTACCACGGTACTCGAGTACCGCGGTACCAAACACCGCGGTATTGCAGCCCTGGCCGCAAGAAACTTTGTACGACTGATGGCCTTTGTCAGAAAATCAGCCCGCTGTGAGTTGGTGCCGACCCACACGACCTGTATCTCACCTCGATCCACCAGATCTCGGACGTAATGGTACTCGACATTGATGTGCTTCGTGCATCCATGTAACACACCGGAGTTCTCCGTGATGGCCTTTACGCTTTCGTTGTCACACCAGAGAACAACAGGGGGCATGGACTGTCGCAGTTCACGCAACAAGCGCACTAACCACACACTCTCGGTCGCGCCATCACCCAAAGCTACATACTCTGCTTCGGCGGTGCTGCGAGCGATGCAGCCCTGTTTACCGCTGCGCCAAGAGACGACAGTTCCTCCAATGAGGAAGATGTTGGTTTTCGTGCCTCTCATTGTACTTTGTTGTGTCCTCCCGGCTTGTGTACATAGACAGAAATACTAGGCAGCAGGTTGGGACAACAGCGTTGTTGATGCAGCGTGCGGGCTTCCACGCTCATTGCTTAAGTCTGCTGCCCCCTCAGTCTGCTGCTCTAGAGACCAAGTCTGGAAGCTCTGGGTTTGTTACTCAGAAGTGCGCGCGCGAGTGTTAGCGCCAGAAAATAGTTGGAAACTAAAGTAACTGATTAGCAATGAAGAATGAGCAACAATGGGAGACCCCTCCAAGTTCTAGCTCCTCCCCACTTGTGTAGAACTTGTTACTCAGCTAACCAGCCAATCAGAAATGTAGCGTACGAGCCACTTTTAGAATTGAAAACGGCGTTTAAATATAGTTCCCAGGTTTCGGGGGCTCGAGACCGATGTCTCGACGAGTTGAGGCCCGAAAAATAGTCTCGGGCTAGAGTCTAGTTCGACTCTAGCCCGTATTTGTTCCATAGGCCGGATTTAAGGCAAGAGGAGTGCCGCGATGGAAGATCCATCGCGTCACTCCTCCTCCCCTCTAGTTGGCCGCTAGGGTCCTGTTCCCACGTGGATGTGCCACGTGGAACGATAGGGTTTTAGGTTGCATGTTTACAAAAATGCCCTATGACGACTACGTCCATTTGTGGCGCGGTTCGTCTCAGCCAAAATGGCTGAGGCGACCATTCGCTCACTCTCCTGAGACAACTATTCTGAGGGCCTACGTTTCGGTTCTGCAGTTAGTCGCAAAACAGCCCACGGCTGTTACAAGAAAATAGTCCTAGACATATTTTCTGGCAGACAGGGTTTTGTCGGTGAGCCCTGCCAGACGCCCGACAGCCCAAAACCCGGGCGTCGTCTGTTTTGCCTGAAAACTGGACCATACCATAATACTGACGCTGCGAACGCAATCGTGCGGTCAGAATCAGCTAGGAAAATAGCAGCAAAGAGTCATGGCTGCCCGAACTGGGGTAGTGCCTACGACAGTCAGTGACGCCAAACAGGGCCACACAGCAGGAGACATGGACTCTAGGCACAACATGACGCTACAGACGCAATACCACGACCAGAGACAGAGCTGGGTGCATGGAAACAGCATCTGCAGTGGCGGTGACCGCCGGCGGCCCGACCGCTGAGGAGGCCTGCCGATGGAGCTCAGCGCATCGCCGAAAGGGAGGCGGCTCCAACAAACCATGCGTGGGCCTCAGCGCGCATTGGCTCATCCGAGCGACACTCCAACAGCGTCGAGTCTCGCCGTCAGTCATCTGCATGCCGATGTACACAAGCCGGGAGGACACAACAGAGTACAATGAGAGATGCGCAGAAACCAACACTCCCCCATGACTCACAGGCATAGTGCACATGTGCGGGCAGAGACACAGTCAACGACCAGAGTCCCCCAGGCCACGCAAAGACGCAAGCAGGGACAAAGAGAGCCATTCACGGACGCACGCCGACCGAACTCACAGCCTTCTTGAACGAGTCGCGCTTTAGTGCCTTGGTCAAGAAGTCAGCCAACTGCTGTGTTGTCTCAACCCACACGATGGTGATGCTGCCGTCATGCAACAACGAATGTACATAGTGATACTCGATGTTGATGTGCTTTGTGCGTGTGTGATGCACGCCGTCATTGTCGGCGATGGCCATGGCATTCTCATTGTCACAATGCAACGTGATGGATGCGATAGGCTGACGCAACTCGGAGAACAGACGACGCAACCACACACTCTCACACGCGCCTGAGCCAAGTGCCACGTACTCAGCCTCAGTAGTGCTGCGTGCAATGCACCCCTGCTTGCCGCTGCGCCAAGACACAGATGTGCCGCCGATCAGAAAGATCTAGCCTGTGCGACTCTTACCGTCCGGACTGCCGACCCAGTCACTCTCGGTGTAGCCCACCGGGACGACAGACGGCTGATGGCGGAACATGAGATATCACGGAGGAGTCGAGATGACATAGCGCACTATTTGGATCCGCCCTCGTAGTGGAGGTGACGGGGCTCTTGAGAAAACTGGGCTAGGAGGTTGACGGCGAACGCGATGTCTGGGCGCGTCGTCGTCGCCAGGAACATCAGTGACCCGATGACTCGCAGGTACGTGAGCACGTCAACTCGCTCCCCCACAACAGCTGGGTCAGGACTCTTCAGCTTCACCTGGCCATCGGGTGACATGGGTGAGGATGCGCTCGGCACGAGTGGCAGGTCCTCCACAAAGCGGATGGATAGAGTCTGCACATAGGCAGCCTGGTGGATGTGGAGGACGCCCTTGGAGCGATCATGCTCGAGCTCCATGCCCAGGAAGACTCTGGCAGATCTAAGATCCTTCATCTGGTAGGCGGCGTGCAACAAGTCCTTGACACGCTAGATGGCCGCAGTGTCTGGCGACGCAATGAGGAGATCGTCGACGTAAACCAGAACAGCGGCGAAATTCTGGCCTCGCGGACTGACAAACAGTGCGGGGTCAGCGGTGCTGCGCTGGAGTCCGCCTCAAAGGAGCGTGCTGCTGATTTCTCGGTTCCAGCACCGAGGCGACTGCTTCAGGCCATAGAGGGTTTTACGCAATTGCCACACTCTCCCAGTGCCATCGTCGAAGCCTGGGTGCTGCACCATGTAGAACTCCTCACCCTCCAGTGAACCATGGAGAAAAGCGTTGCTCACATCCCTCTGATGCAGCTCCCACCAATGCTGGGCGACTAGGCTGAAGAGCGCCCGGCTGGTGGATAACCGGCCAACAAGGGCAAAGATCTGGTCATAGTCGACCCCAGGAATCTGGGCAAACCCTTTGGCTGTAAGGCGTGCCTTGTACTTGTCCAAGGACCCGTCGGGCTTCCACTTGTGCCGAAAGACCCACTTGGCACCGATGACCTTCCGACCTGGAGGAAGGTCGACGAGGTCGTACACATGGTGCTATCGGATAGCAGCGAGCTCATCGGCGGAGGCAACGTTCCAGTGTGTGGCCTCAAGAGAGGCTCGTGCCTCACGCAGGGTGGCTGGGTCCTGCGGGCGTGCTGTGGAGCGGACTGAGAGAGCGTGTGCATCTCGAGCCCCAGGGGGGATGCGCGCGAGTGTAGCCACGACAGCTTGCCGATGCTCGTGATGAAGCATGGCGTAGCCCAGTGCGGAGCCCGGGAAAAGGTCTGCAATGATGGCCGAGGTGGTCAAGCCGAGGGCCTTGGTGCTAGGGTCCCCACTCACGACCGTGGGAGTGGAGGAGACATGTGGAGCCACGGGAGGTCGAGGCGCCACGGAGCGCGGTGCGACAGTCCACGCGCTCACCGACGGTTTGGGTCAGAGGCTGCCGCATGGGCCACGTGTGTAGCGTGGCAGAGCAGGAGATGGTACTGATTCCGACGGGCAAATGGAGGCAGACGCGGTCGCTGGCTTGGAGGGGCCAGCGGATGCAACCGGGGCAGCTGGCCCGGATGAGCCAGCGGACCCAATTGGAGCTGCTGGCTCGGATGGGCCAGTGGACGCGACTGGAGTTGGTGGCCCGGAAGGGCCTGCGGATGCGACTAGGGCTGCCGGTCCGGAGGGATCAGCGGACGAGACTGGGGCTGCTGGCCCGGAGGGACCAGCGGACGCGTCTAGGGCTACCGGCCCCGAAGGACCAACGGACACGTTTGGGGCTGTTGGCCCGGAGGGACGCGCAGACACGACTGGGGCTGCCGGCTCAGAGGGACCTGCGGACACGAGCGGGGTTGCCGACCCGGAGGGACCAGTGGACGCGTCTGGGGATGCCGGCCCGGAGGGACTAGCAGACACGACTGCGGCTGTCCGCTCGGAGGGACAGAGGGATGTGTCACCCGGAAGCGGCAGGACGGAGGATGGACTCACCACTCCCCCACGCGACGGGATAGACACGGACGAGCCGGAGCGAATGAGGTCGCAAGGAAACAGGTCCTTGAAGAAGAGGGCATCCCGGGATTCGATGATGCAGTGCCGGGAGGGATCCCAGAAGCGCCAGGCCTTGGACTGACGAGAGACACCAAGGAAGGTGCAGGGACGTCTATGGGGGGCGAGCTTGCCGCCCTGCTGCGGGGCGGGCAGCCACACAATGGCCACGCAACCCTAGACGCGAGTCGGGCAGAGGTCAGATCGTTGAACACACCAATGCTGGTACGGCGTGGACTGGCGGGGAATGGGACCGTGGGGAATCCGGTTCCAGACCCAGGTCATGTAGGCCATGGCTTCAAAGTAGAAGCCATCGGAGAGACTGGACTTGACCCGCATGGTGCGGACGGCGACGGCCATGGTATGGTTCCATCGTTCAGGGACACCGTTCTGGGCAGGCGTATAGGGCGCGGATGTCTCATGGTGGATCCCGCGTGAGGCGAGAAAGGTCGTGGCCTCACCCAAGTACTCACCACCATGATCGGAGCGAAAGCGGCGAAGAGAGCGACCACACTCGCGCTCCGGAAGGACAAGCCAGTCCTGGATGGCTCGGGCGACATCGCTTTTCTGCCGAAGGCAGAAGACCCAGCGGTAGCGAGAGTAGTCGTCAGTGAGGGTGAGGACATAGCGGCCGTGCTCGCTGATGGACTCGGTGGGGAGAGGGTCCATGACGTCCGAATGGAGAAGGTCAAGAGGGGCAGATGCACGGGAGGAAGACAAAGGGTACGTGGACCGGTGCATCTTCCCCTGAGCGCAATCAATGGACTCGGTGGGGCACGGGAGGGGGAAAGTCTCCGGGTCAAGGCTTTTGGCTGGCTGGGTGTGGAGAATGCTGTCTACGGCGGCAGAGTGGACGTGGCAAAGGCGGTGGTGCAAGAGGCGAGTGTGCGAAGGACAAAGAGTGCTGGTGACAAACACATGGCTTGTGGTGGCCGACGGGGAGGAGACGGACGGGGAGGAGGAGAGACGAGGCACATGCCACAACTTGCCATGGGCGGTGGCGTGCAGTACGACGAGACCCGACGGTCGCAACGACACAGTGCAAACACCACGCGAGTGCACAACATCCATGGTCATGCAGTCAAGGGCAGTGACAGACAGGAGGCTGAGCTCGAGACCAGGGACGAAGAGGACATCGGTCAGAAAGACGTCACCGGCAGGACACGGAAACGAACAACGCCAACGCCACGGACATGCAACACCTGTCCTGAGCCCGTCCGGACACCGGAGACATTGCCTATAGGACCAAGCATACTGAAGGCCTCACGAGAGGCCGTCATATGATGCGTGGCTCCGGAGTCGATGATCCAGGTCTCAGCGGGGTCCTAGACCGGGGTCGCCAGGTCGCTAACGGTCACATGGCAGTAAGCAAGGGACGCGGACGCGGTGGAAGGAGGCACGAACTGAGACTGCCAATCGTTAAGCCACGTAGCGTCGTCATAGGAAGGGGTAGAGGAGATGATGGGAGATGATGAGACAGACCAGGAAAACGGGACACGACCACAGTTCAGTCTCAGTCATGCAAGGCTAGGCAGGAGAGCGGGAGGTGATGCAACTCGCACTTCCCTGGGGAGGAGAGCGTGTCAGGCCGAGCTGGAGCACGATGAACTACTCCAGCTGACGCTCACGAGAGGACGACCCGGGAGTGTAGGCCGAGTACGGAGTGACGACACCGGAGCCGGAGTAAGGGAGAGACATCGCCCGTGACGAGAACGGAGGCGCTGATGGCTGTGGATCATACTGCTGCGGCGCGGGTGTTTGCTGGAGTGGTGGAGCTATCAAGGTGGCGAAGCTGCTGGACGAGGTCGAGGTGTCAGGGCCGGCGGCAGCGACGGCGGTAGAGGCGAGACGGCGCTCCCGCTGGCGATGCATGGTGGCAATGACGCGCGCCTCGTCCGTCGAGAGAGGGCACGTGTACCACCTGTGCCCGGGCTGGCCACAGTTGTGGCAGACTGAGCCACCACTGCTGGACCCGGTCGACGGCTGCTGTTTCTGCTGTTGCGGTGAACCCTTGCTGCTGCTGTTGGCTACTGCTGTCAGTCACACCTCGAGGACGTCGTCGCGTGCGTCGTCGCCAGCAAGCGCCTAACGTGGCCTGCCGTTCACCTCCTCGTGTCAAGCGTGGGGGTCAGTGCTGCCGGATAAAATCTGGCAGCATTTCCCCTGGCCCAGTGGCCGTGGGAAAAATTTTGACGCCGCCACCAGGCGGGTCAATGCTGCCGGAAAAACTCCGGCAGCATTTCCCTTGCATTGGCGCGTATGGGGGTCCGACGGAGTTGTCTGGCACCTATACGTCAGTCTTTTGTGCTCCTACTACGCTCTGGCTCTGATACCAAGACACAAGTACTAGGCAGCAGGTTGGGGCAGCAGCGTTGTTGATGCAGCGTGCGGGCTTCCACGCTCGTTGCTTAAGTCTGCTGCCCCCTCAGTCTGCTGCTCTAGAGACTAAGTCTGGAAGCTCTGGGTTTGTTACTCAGAAGTGCGCGCGCCAGTGTTAGCACCAGAAAGAAGCTTGAAACTGAAAGCAACTGATTAGCAATGAAGAATGACCAACAATGGGAGACCCCNACAAGTACTAGGCAGCAGGTTGGGGCAGCAGCGTTGTTGATGCAGCGTGCGGGCTTCCACGCTCGTTGCTTAAGTCTGCTGCCCCCTCAGTCTGCTGCTCTAGAGACTAAGTCTGGAAGCTCTGGGTTTGTTACTCAGAAGTGCGCGCGCCAGTGTTAGCACCAGAAAGAAGCTTGAAACTGAAAGCAACTGATTAGCAATGAAGAATGACCAACAATGGGAGACCCCTCCAAGTTCTAGCTCCCCCCACTAATGTAGAACTTGTTACTCAGCTAACCAGCCAATCAGAAAATAGTCCTAGACCTATTTTCTGGCAGGCAGGGTTTTCTCGGTGAGCCCTGCCAGACGCCCGATTGCCAAAAACCCGGGCGTCGTCCGTTTTGCCTGAAAACTGGACCATACCATTATACCGACGCTGCGAACGCAGTCGTGCGGTCAGAAATAGCTAGAAAAATTGCAGCGAAGAGTCATGGCTGCCCGAACTGGGGTAGTGCCTACGACAGTCAGTGACGGCAAACAGGGCCACACAGGAGGAGACATGGACCCTAGGCACATCATGATTCTGTAGACGCAATACCATGAACAGAAACAAAGCTGGGTGCATGGAAACAACATCTACAGTGGCGGTGATTGCGGGCGCCCCGACCGCCGAGGAGGCCTGCCAATGGAGCTGAGCGCATCGCCGGAGGGAGGTGGCTCCGGCAAACGGTGCGTGGGCCTCAGCGCACGTCGGCTCCACCAAGCGACACTGTAGCAGCGTCTAGTCTCGCCGTTAGTCATCTGCACGCCGATGTACACAAGCCGGGAGGACACAACAGAGTACAATGAGAGATGCGCGAAAACCAACATACATCGGCATGCAGATGACTGTCGGCGAGACTTGACGCCGCTGGAGTGTCGCTCGGTGGAGCCGACGTACGCTGAGGCCCACTTACCCTTTGCTAGAGCCTCCTCCCTCTGGCGATGCGCTCAGCTCCATCGGCAGGCCTCCTCGGCGGTCGGGCCGCCGAGGAGGCCACTGCCAATGCAGATGCTGTCTGCATGCACCTAGCGCTGTGTCTGGCTGTGGCATTGCGTCTGCAGCATCATGCGGTGCCTAGGGTCCATGTTTCCTGCTGTATGGCCTTGTTTGGCATCGTTGGCTATCGTAGGCAGTGCCTGGGTTCGGGCAGCCATAACTCCTTGCTGCTATTTTTCTAGCTGATTCCGANCTCCTCGGCGGTCGGGCCGCCGAGGAGGCCACTGCCAATGCAGATGCTGTCTGCATGCACCTAGCGCTGTGTCTGGCTGTGGCATTGCGTCTGCAGCATCATGCGGTGCCTAGGGTCCATGTTTCCTGCTGTATGGCCTTGTTTGGCATCGTTGGCTATCGTAGGCAGTGCCTGGGTTCGGGCAGCCATAACTCCTTGCTGCTATTTTTCTAGCTGATTCCGACCGCACGACTGTGTTCGCAGCGTCGGTGTTATGGTATGGTCCAGTTTTCAGGCAAAACGGACGACGCCCGGGTTTTGGGCTGTTGGGCGTCTGGCAGGGGTCACCGAGAAAATCCTGCCTGCCAGAAAACAGGTCTAGGACTATTTTCTGATTGGCTGGTTAGCTGAATAACAAGTTCTACACTAGTGGGGGGGAGCTAGAACTTGGAGGGGTCTCCCATTGTTATTCTTCATTCCTAAACAGTCACTTTCAGTTTTCAGCTGCTTTCTGGCGCTAACACTGGCGCACGCATTTCTGAGCAACAAACCCAAAGCTTCCGGACTTAGATCCTAGAGCAGCAGACTGAGCGGGTAGCAGACTTAAGCAACGAGCGTGGAAGCCCGCACGCTGCATCAACAACGCCGCTACCCCAACCTGATGCCTAGGTTTTCTAGCTTGGTATCAGAGCCAGAGCGTAGCAACAGTAGCAGAAGATTGGCGTACAGGTGCCAGACAACGCCGGCGGACCCCAATACGCGCGAGCGCAGGGGAAATACTATCGATTTTTTTCCGGCAGCATTGACCCGCCTGGTGGCGATGTCAGATTTTTCCCACGGCCAGAGGGCCAGGGGAAATGCTGCCGAAAATTTTTGGCAGCGCTGACTTCCACGCGTGACGCGAGGAGGTGTGTGGCAGGCCGCGTCCAACACCTGTGGGTGACGACGCACGCTGCATCGTCACACAGGTGCAGTGACTGGCACCAGTACGCAGTAGTAGCAGCAGCACCAACTACAGCAGTAGTAGCAGAAGCAGCACCAGGAGCAGCAGCAATTGCAATAGCAGCAGTAGCAGCAACAACAGTTGCAGTAGCGGCCCCAACAACCGCCACTGTTGACGTCAGCACCCTGATGCTGACGTCACTACCAAAGTCACTGCTGACGTCATCAACTCACCAAAAAGCCAAGAAAAATGGGCAAGGGAAGGGGGAAGTAAACCTAAGGGTGGGCAGGATGTCCACCGCCCTCTGCAGACGTCACTGCTAACGTCATCACCACAAAAAAGGGACATTACACCATGGCTGGTAGCCCCACTGGGGAGGGTTCCACCTCTGTTGGGGGGACCCCCACCTCCCCTTTCTTGCAGCGGCTGCAAAAGCAATAGCAGTAGCAGGAACAACAACAACAGCAGCAGCAGTAGCAAGAGCAGTAGGAGCAGCAGGAGCAGCAGCAGCACCAGGAGCAGTAGCAGCAGTACAAGAAACTGCAGCAGTAGCAGTAGTAGCGGCAACACTAGGAGTAGCAGCATCAGCAGCAGCAGCGGCAGTAGTCCTCTGGAGTCGTTGGCGACAACCCTGACCCCCTCGCTGCTCTTCAGCAAGAGCTCGCCGCCCTGACGTAGCAGCTTGCAGCACTACAGCTGTTGGTCTCTGAGACTGCCACAAGTGCGCTGCCATCGTTCACCCCTCCAGGGCATGCCAGCCTAGCTGTGTCTGCTGCCACGCACTTCCTGACGCAATAGCAGACTCTGCGCCAGCGGCAGACAGTGACCTCCGTCCTTGGCCCCACTCTAGGTGTCGGCCGCAGCCAAAAGGACTTTGAGACGCCACCGTCGCCGCTTCAGGCCGGCGAGCTGTTCCGGAGCTGGGAGCTCAGCTTCCGGATCTGGGCGCAGGGTGAGGGCCTGGGGGAATACTACACCCTACCGTATGATGCCACCTTGGCCGACCAGTTATATGATGCTGGTTGTGCCGCCCGCGCTCTAGTCCCAGTCGCCCCTTCGGCTTCCCGCCTCGCCCTCGAGCCCTTCTTAGGCGACTTCACCGCTGGCGCCATACCAGACCCTGCAGCCGCGTGGCACGTCCTCACTCGTCCCCATCGCCTGTCCAGCGAGGCTGAGTCCAGCCGCCTGTTGCGGGAGTTCAACTCAATTCCCTACACATGGGAGGGACCGAGACCCTCACTTCCTACTGGCAGCGGGCGGAGACATCCTCCGTTGCCTCGGGACCTCTGCCCTACCCCCTCCGGCCGCGCTCCTCACCATCAAGCGCGGTGCCACCGAAGCGTACGCGGATGTCTTCGTCCATTACTCTCACGACGTCCTCTCCACCATGGCGGCCCAGGGCACCCTCATGCCCTGGGCATACGAGCTCTTCCTCCGGATTGAGGTATCTCGTATGGAGTCCTGCCTCCAGCGCACGGGAGCTCTCGCCTCCCCTGCTGTCGCCTTCGTGGCCGTCGCTTCTGACATCGCAGCCACCTCATCGTCATCGGGGAAGAAGAAGTGTCGGAATAAGAAAGGCAAGGGTACGCAACAGCAGCAGCAGCGACCGTCGACCGGGTCCAGCGGTGGAGGCTCGGTCTGCCACAACTGTGGCCAGCCCAGGCACGGGCGGTACACATGCCCTCTACCAACGGACGAGGTGCATGTCATCGCTACCATGCGTTGCCAGTGGGAGCGCCGTCTCGCCTCTGCCGCCATAGCTGTCGCCGACTCTGACACTTCGGCCTCATCCAGCAGCTCCACCACTCCGGTTGCTTTGCTAGTCCAGCTGACACCAGTGCTATAGCAGTCGGCGCCGGCACAGTCCTCCTTCTACCTGGGCTCTGGCGCCATCACCCCGCACTCCGTCTGCACCCCTGGGTCGTCCTCCCGTGAGCGTCAGTTGGAGCAGTTCATCGCGCTCCAGCTCGGCCTGCCTCGCCCTCCTCCCTAGGGAAGTTCGAGTTGCATCCCTTCCTACTCTTCTGCCCAGCTATGGTCGTGTCCCGTTTCCTCGCCTGTCTCATCGTCTCCCATGGCCTCTGCTACCCCTTCCCATGATGACGTTGCATGGCTTGACGATTGGCAGTCTCGGTTCGCGCCTCCTTCCACCGCGTCCGCGTCCCTTGCTTTCTGCCATGTGACCGTTAGCGATCTGGCGACCACGGTCCAGGACCCTGCTGAGACCTGGATCATCGACTCCGGGACCACGCATCACATGACGGCCTCTCATGAGTATGCTCGGTACTGTTGGCGATGTCTCCGGTGTATGGACAGGCTCCGGACAGGTGTTGCCTGTCGATGGTGTTGGTGTCGTTCGTTTATGTGGTCCTTCCGGTGACGTCTTTCTGACGGATGTCCTCTTCGTCCCTGGTCTCGAGCTCAGCCTCCTGTCCATTACTGCCCTCGACCGCATGAGCATGGACGTTGTGCACTCGCGTACTTGTGGTGTTGGCACTGTGTCACCGCGTCCGTCTGGTCTTGTCGTACTGCACGCCACCGCCCATGGCAGCCTGTGGCATGTACCTCGCGTCTCCTCCTCTCCTTCCGTCTCCTCCCCGTTGGCCGCCACATGCCATGTGTTTGTCACAAGTACGCTTTCTCCTCAGCACACTCGCCTCTTACACTGCCGCCTCTACCACGTCCACTCTGCCGCCGTAGACAGCATGCTTCGCACCTAGCCGGCCAAGGGCCTTGACCCAGAGACTTTCCCCCTCCCGTGTCTCATTGAGTGCATTGATTGTGCTCAGGGGAAAATACACCGGTCCACGTACCCTTTTTCTTCCTCCCACGCGTCCACCCCTCTCAACCTTGTCCATTCCGACGTCATGGACCCTCTCCTCACCGAGTCCGTCGGTGAACACGACCGCTATGTCCTCACACTCACTGACGACTATTCTCGCTACCGTTGGGTCTTCTGCCTTCGCCAGAAGAGCGATGTCGTGCAAGCCATCCAAGACTGGCTTTTCCTCACGGAGCGCGAGTGTGGCCGCTCTCTTTGCCTCTTTCGCTCCGATCGCGGTGGTGAGTACATGGGTGAGGCCATGACCTTTCTCGCCTCCCGCAGGATCCACCATGAGACATCCGCGTCCTATACGCCCGTCCAGAACAGTGTCTCCGAATGGTGGAACCGTACCATGGCCGACGCCGTCTGCACCATGCGGTTCGAGTCCAGTCTCTCCGATGGCTTCTATTTTGAAGCCAGGGCTTACATGACCTGGGTCTGGAACCGGATTCCCCATGGTACCCTTCCCCGCCAGTCCACGCCGTACCAGCATTGGTGCGGTCAGCGAGCTGACCTCAGCCCGGCTCGCAACTGGGGCTGCGTGGCCATTGTGTGGCTGCCCGCCCTGTAGCATGGCGACAAGCTCGCCCCCCGTGGACGTCCCTGCACCTTCCTTGGTGTCTCTCGTCAGTCCAAGGCTTGGCGGTTCTGGGATCCCTCCCGGCACTGCATGGTCGAGTCCCGGGATGCCCTATTCTTGGAGGACCTGTTTCCTCGCGACCTCATTTGCTCCGGATCGTCTGTGTCTATCCCGTCGCATGGGGGATTGGTGATTCTGTCCTCCGTCCTATCGCTTCCGGGTGACACATCCCTTAGTCCCTCTCAGCTGGCAGCCCTAGTCCCATCCGCTGGTCCCTCCGAACCGGCAGCCCCAGTCGCGTCTGCTGGTCCCTCCGGGCTAGCAGCCCCCGTGGCATCCGCTGGTCCCTCCGGGCCAGCAGTCCCTGTTGTGTCCACCGGTCCCTCTGAGCCAGCAGCCCCTGTCGCGTCCGTTGGTCCCTGCCGGCCAGCAGTCCCAAGTGCGTCCCCTGGTCCCTCCGGGCCGGGAGCCCCAGTCGTGTCCACAGGTCCCTCTGAGCCAGTAGCCCCAGTCACGTCCGCTGGTCCCTCCGGGACAGCAGTCCCAGTTGCGTCCCCTGGTCCGTCCGGGCCGGGAGCCCCAGTCGTGTCCGCTGGTCCCTCCGGGCTGGCAGCCACAGTCCCGCTCGCTGGCCCTTCCAGGCTTGCAGCCCCAGTCGCATCCGTCGGCCCCTCCAAGCCAGCAACCCCGTCCGCCTCCATTGGCCCGTCGGGCTCAGTGCCATCGCCTGCCCTGTCACGCTACACACGTGGCCTAGGCGGCAGCCTATGACCCAGACTGTCGTTGAGTGCGTAGACTGTCGCACCGCGCTCTGTGGCGCCTTGACCCCCCGTGGCCCCACGTGTCTCCTCCACTCCCACGGTCGTGAGTGGGGATCCTGGCACCAAGGCCTTCGGCTTGACCACCTCGGCCATCATTGCAGACCTTCACCCAGGCTCCGCACTGGGCTACCCCATGCTTCATCACGAGCATCGGCACGCTGTCGTGGCTGCACTCGCGTGCATCCCACCTGGGGCTCGAGATGCACACGCTATCTCAGTCCGCTCTGCAGCACGTCCAGAGGACCCAGCCACCCTGCGCAAGGCACGAGTCTCTCCTGAGGCCGCACATTGGGATGCTGCCTGCGCCGATGAGCGCGCTGCTATTCGACAGGACCATGTGTACAACCTCGTCGACCTTCCTCCCGGTCGGAAGGCCAATGGCGCCAAGTGGGTCTTTTGGCGCAAGTGGAAGCCCGACGGGTCCTTGGACAAGTACAAGGCCCACCTTACTGCCAAGGGGTTTGCCCAGATTCCCGGGGCCGACTATGACCAGATCTTTGCCGCTGTTGGCCGGTTCTCCACTAGCTGGGCGCTCTTCAGCCTGGTCGCCCAGCATGGGTGGGAGCTTTATCAGATGGATGTGAGCAACACCTTTCTTCATGGTTCACTGGAGGGTGAGGAGCTCTACATGGTGCAGCCCCCAGGCTTCGACAATGGCATCGGGAGAGTGAGGCGAATGCGTAAGGCCTTGTATGGCCTAAAGCAGTTACCTCAGTGATGGAACCAAGAAATCAGCTACACGCTCCTTCGTGGCGGACTCCAGTGCAGCACCGCTGACCCCGCACTGTTTGTCAGTCCGCGAGGCCAGACTTTTGCCGTTGTTCTGGTTTATGTCGACGATCTCCTCATTGCGTCGCCAGATATGGCTGCCATCCAACGTGTCAAGGACTTGGTGCACGCCGCCTACCAGATGAAGGATCTCGGATCTGCCAGAGTCTCTCTGGGCATGGAGCTTGAGTATGATCGCTCTCAGGGCGTCCTACACATCCACCAGGCCGCCTATGTACAGATGCTGTCTACCCGCTTTGCGGAGGACCTGCCACTCGTGCCGAGCGCATCCTCACCCATGTCACCCGATGGTCAGGTGAAACTGAAGAGTCCTGACCTAGCTATTGTGGGGGAGCCAGTTGACGTGACCACGTACCTGCGAGTCATCGGGTCACTGATGTTCCTGGCGACGACCATGCGTCCAGACACCGCGTTTGCCGTCAACCTCTTGGCCCAGTTTTCTCAGGAGCCGCGTCACCTCCACTACGAGGCCCGATCCGAGTACTGCGCTATGTCGTCTCGACTCCTCGTCGACGTCTCATGTTCCCCCGTCAGCCGTTTGTTGTCGCGGTGAGCTTCACCGACATTCCGATACATCCTCCACCTCCTCGGCTTCCATTGCTGTACCTGTCGAGGGGGAGTGTGGTCATCAGACAGTGCCTATGCCCGTAGCGACAGTAGCCGCACCCCCGCCGTCCTGCCGTGCCTTAGCGTCAGCCGAGGCAGATGTAGATGACAGGGTGACAGTACATGACGTGGAGTCTGATCCCACCATGGAGGTCATGGTGCAGACTTGCGTATCATCGAGCTCGACTTCCACGTCCGGGCTGGATCCAGATCTGCTACAGCAGCAGGTTGCGTCAGGAGGTGTGCGGGCCCGGCGTCCCTCGGCGGTGCCACTCGCGGCTCCTACCGGTGGCGTCCCGGCGGTTGCACAGGGGTCCCGTACGGATCGGGATGCCTCTTGCGGAGTTTTGACAGAGTTTGTGCAGCAGGCTCACACGAGCCCGGTGGAGGTTCCAGTGCAGGAGATATGCGTGTCATCGAGGTCGACATCCACGCTGGGACAGGAGCCGGACGTTCTGCAGCAGCAGGTTACCTCAGGAGGAGTGCAGGCACGGCGTCCCTGGACTGTGCCACTCCCGGCTCCGTCCGGTGGAGGCCCAGGACTTTCGGGGGAGAGTGTGCAGACGACTCACACGACTCCGGTGGATGTTGGAGTACTTGGGACTTGCATGTCATCGATGTCGACATCTATGCTGGGACAGCAGCCGGACATTCTGCAGCAGCAGGTTGCATCACGAGGAGTGCAGGTCTCATGTACTTTGGCGGTGCCACTTGCGACTCCGATCAGTAGCGGCCTGGCGGTGGCACATGAGTCCCGCGCGGATCGGGATACCCCACACGGATCTCCGGGGGCGTTGGCGCATGAGATTCACACCAGTATGACAACAGGCGCAGTGCATGAGCAGAGTCGGCCGGTTGGTCTTTTGGAGGTTGAGGTGTTCTTGAGAGCAGCAGTTCTCAGAGATGTCACCGGGACATATGCTGCAGCGGACACAGCATGCTCCACCGCCTCATCTACACCACCTGAGGACCAGCTTCAGCGTGAGGAGTCGTCCATGTTCCCACAGTCTTCGGGCTCCCGTACCCACGACGGAGCAGCGACATACATGACGGAGTCAGATGATGATCCATACTCTATCATCGAGCAGGTGGTAGCGACCAGCGTTCTCGGCGAGATAGTGCATGAGCGCCAGCTGCGCTTGTTGGTCGCCTTGACGGAGATTGATGAGCCGGAGCCCTGTACACCTGTGTCCATTATGGCGGCAGTCGAGGATACCGGAGCAGATCCATACATGCAGATTGAGTCACCTCGTCAGCAGGAGCTGAGTTCTGCCCCCTCAATTTCACCTCTTGGTGACGCTACCGATCACATCGACGCCGAGAGTGGCAGTACCTGCACGGACGACGCTTCCACATGCTCTACGGACACTGACGACTCCTCCTTCTCCTTTTCTCTCGACATGCGACCGCTCACTCCTCGCATGACAGACACGAGCTGTGACTTGGATGCAACACCTGCAGCTGCATCCGATGTTCTAGCGTCTCAGCACATTGCGAGCTTGGTTGACCCCCAGGAGGATGCAGCAGCACCAGTTCTATCGTCTTCAGCACCAGAGATGCAGATGGCGCTATAGTCACGAGTTGTGGAGTCTGCATCTGCAGCATCCAGTGAGGCACAGTTTATTCTACACCAGGTCGACATCGGCCACCTCGACATGTCCGAGGCAGATTACGCCGACCTGCAGGAGCGTGTAGTGATGCTGCAGCGGGAGATGATGGCAGCGTGTGAGCGATTCTTAGAGGATGGCAGCATCAGCACTATCAGCACGACCCCTGCGCCAGCAGCATCTGGCACACCTATGCTTGGGGAGCATCTTGTACGCGCTCCGAGTATGACGTCTGTTGGAGACACTGTCAGAGGAGAGGTGAGCATGCCTTCGGCTTCCGCCATCTTCGCTCCTGTCGACCCCATCATCGCTCCTCCTTCTTCTGCTGCCGTCACGCAGCTTCATCCACCCGACTCACCTGCCCCATCTTCATCTTCATCCACGAGTGGTGATCCGGTTCATCGCTCCAGCTCGACTTTTCTGGCAGTACACCCTTGTGTCTCTGGGTCTCCTATCCCGTATCGCAGGCCAGCTCCGCCACTTCATCCACGCACGCGTGCTGCTCGCCCATTCCCGTTCCTCCGGCGTACACAGATGCATCGCGTCAGTACGGAGGCAGGAGAGACTGTGAGTTGGGACCCGTGGCAGTCACGCGAGGATTGGTTTACCCCAGGTGATGCAGATTCACGTGAGGAGTTGTAGCCAGAGACACCACTTCGTCTTTGAGGGAGGGAGTCAACTCACAGGTGACAGGGGGAGCTGTCTCTACATGATGGATACACTACATGACTCATCGCCCAGGATCTGTTCAGCTACGACATCAGCATCTCCATCGAGGACATCGCTGCCAGGTTCATCTGCCCAGGGGGAGTGTTGTGTGGACCTCGACCTGACGCGACGCCATGGGAGATGCATGGCGAGGTCCATGCTCTGTTCTGAGCATATACAACATCCCGCATGTGCCTCACGCTACATGCCTGCACAGCTGCATACAGATGGTAGCACACTGTTGGTCGAGACCCGGACACTTGGTGCATTGCACCAGTGTCACGAGGAGACCATGTGATCGTGTGTCTTAGTGTGTCGCTATACTGTGTGTGGCATTGTGCATGCGAGCTGTTGGTCGAGACCCGGA
>SZWC01000860.1:121971-166748 GCA_023375785.1 Penium margaritaceum | reverse complement strand
ATCTCGCCACGTCATTTCCCTCGTCCCTCGCAATTGTGCAAAAGCGAGATTTTCAAGGACGTGAGCGAGACCGAGACGAGACCGAGACAAGCCTGATGCAAATCGGTACGAGACCGAGATTTTCTCGTCCTTTGTACCCGGTACGAGACATCTCGTACCGAAGTGAGAAAAAAATGAGTTTGAGATCGAGACATCTCTTCTCGATCTTGATTTAACAGGCATAGGCTCGACCATGCTCAGCTCTGTTGGAGCTGATATCTTGCTGCTCCAACCATTTGGTGATGAACCATATGATGGCTAAAACATAAGAGATACACTAAGAGCTGCATGCACCATATACGCTCGTGGTCGATGTGGTTTGTGGTTTCATGTACCTTGCATGCTGTGCTTGCTGTCTCATTATTGCCCGGGTTGCTGATCCTACGAGGCCACACGCTCAGTCGCTCTGAGGTGTGAGAAACCACGGTGGCATTTTGGCCGACCGGTTTGGTTTGATCTCGGGGTGGCGACTGGACCCCACGTCGAACTCTTCGAGTGGGTGGCCCAGTCAACCGCGGCTAAGAGATGGCTGGTTCCTTACTCTCGTTACTCTCGCTCTCGCTACTCAACTAAGCATGTTTTTCACCAACCTCTTGTCCCACCATGGCCGTGATTGCTGTGTGAGTTGAGCTGGCGCATTAGTGAGTGCATGTCGGCATTTTGCCGCTGCCTACTGGTATCAGAGCAGGAGGTGAAGAACAGCTTCCTAGCACTGCTGTCACTGGCGCGGCAGTACAAGCCGGCTAGCTAACTCACCAGCACACACTGGTGGAGGTGAGAACAGCAAGAGGTTGGCTAGGGACACAAGTACAGGTGCCAGAAGCTACAAACACTGAATTGTGAAGAAGAGAGTGACAACTGAGGCATGGACAGCCTAAATAGTGGCATGGACCTAGTGGATGCACACACACACGTGGCGCACAAGGGCGTTATTTTCCAGCAGGAAAAAACAGTGGCAAAAACACAGTTTTGGCCATAACTCCCTGCAGACACGTCAGAGTGACGATCTGTTTGAACCAGAACGGCTGCATCGACGAGATCTACGTCTTAATAGGCTGCACGCCTATGTGCTATCCCACAGCATGAATAAAAAAAATACGGAAGTCTTCTGGGCGCCCGTCATCGTTGGCCGCAAGTCTTCTGCCACCGTCGCCAGTCTCAGGGATCTGCACGTGAATGGACATGAGCCGAGGGGTCACCGTAAGCTGTGTACGACACACACAACAACACTCCCCCATGACCGGAGGGCGAAACACGTCCATGCACATGTAGACACTGACGCTGTAAAGAGCAGGAAACGCACAGCCGCTACAGGCAGCAAGCATAGCACATGCAAGGTGGCACATGAGGAATCAACCTGCAACAGGGNTTCTGGGCGCCCGTCATCGTTGGCCGCAAGTCTTCTGCCACCGTCGCCAGTCTCAGGGATCTGCACGTGAATGGACATGAGCCGAGGGGTCACCGTAAGCTGTGTACGACACACACAACAACACTCCCCCATGACCGGAGGGCGAAACACGTCCATGCACATGTAGACACTGACGCTGTAAAGAGCAGGAAACGCACAGCCGCTACAGGCAGCAAGCATAGCACATGCAAGGTGGCACATGAGGAATCAACCTGCAACAGGGATGGGGCAGAGTCCCACGGTATGAGTGGCCGCATGAAACTTCGAACGACCCAGAGCCTTGGTCAGAAAATCCGCGCACTGCCTGTTAGTGCCCACTGGATGACTCGGATCTCACCATGATCAACCAGATCACGCACGAAGTGGTGCTTGACGTTGATGTGCTTTGTGCTTGCATGGAACACACCTGAGTTCTTAGCGATGGCCTCTGCGCTCATGTTGTCACACTGGAGGACTACTGGGGGGAATGGACTGATGCAATTCACGCAACAGACGGACGAGCCACACACATTCTGCTGCACCGGCGCCTAGAGCAACATACTCTACCTCAGCAGTGATGCGTGCGATACAGCCCTGCTTCCCACTATGTCAGGACACCGTAGTGCCTCCAATGAGAAGGATGTAGCCGGTGCGGCTCTTTCCATCTGGACTCCATGCCTAGTCACTGTCTGTGTACCCATCGAGCAAAACGGACACCTGCTCGCGAAAGCAAAGGCCAAAGCGTGTGGTGGACAAGATGTAGTGCACACACCGGTCTGCTGCCTCCAATGTTCGCTGGCGTGGAGACTACGAGAACTGAGCGAGCAGGTTGACAGTGAAGGCAATTTCGGGCCGTGTCGTGGTGGCCAAGTACATGAGCGAGCCGATGACTCGTAGGTACAGGGTCACATCGACTGGCTCCCCCAGGTCAGCTGGGTCATCCACCTTCAGAGCAGCCTGCCCCTCAGGGGTCATGGGCGTGGAGGCCGTGCGGACGACAACGAGGAGGTCAGCAAAGCGCTCCTCCACAGTCTCTGTGTAGCGCTCCAGATGGACACGGAGTGTGCGGGGGACATAGTTGCGCACGATCTCCATCCCCTAAAAGACAGAGGCCTCACCAAGATCTTTCATCTTGTAGGCCAAGGAGAGAACGGCCTTGGCATCGTTCACTACTCCCAGGTCCGGCGAGGCAATCAGAAGATCGTCCACGTAGACGACGATGGTAGCGAGCGGTGCTGGGGACTGTGAGAGGAACAGGGATGGGTCAGCATCACTCTGAACGTACCCAGCACTTCTCAGCGTGTTGGTGATCTCTTGATTCAAGCAGCGAGGTGACTGTTTCAGGCCATACAAGGCCTTCCGCAGCTGGTACACGTGACCGGTACCATCCTCAAAGCCGGATGGCTGAACCATGTAGATCTCCTCCTCAAGGTCATCGTTTAGGAACGCGTTGTTGACATCCATCTGATGGAGTTCCCAGTCGTGCTGTGCCACCCGGCTCAGCAGCGTGAGCGTGGTCGTCATCCGGCAAACAGGGACGAAGGTCTCGGTGTAATCCACGCCAGGGACCTGAGAGAAGCCCTTTGCTGTCAGGCGCGCTTCATTGCACTCCACAGTGTCGTCTGGTTTTAGCTTCTTGTGGAGAACCCACTTGGCCTTGATGGTCTTGCGGTGCTTCGGCAAGTCCACCAGCTCGAGGATCCCGTGCTCTCAGATGGCATCGAGCTCAGCCTGGCAGGCAGCGCGCAACTGCTCAACGTTGGAGGCTGACAGTGCCTCAGGCAGACTGGTGGGATCGGGAGACGGCACAGGTGCACTACGTGTAGCCAGGGCATACGCCGTAGAGGGAGGGTCGACCGTCACCATGGACTCAGCAGCGTCACGAGCAAGACCGCGCTCATGAGAAATTAGTGCCATACCAGTGGCACAGTCAGGGTGAACCTCAGCGAGGCCGCGAGCACTCAGGCCGAGGGCCTTCGTGACCGGGTCACCACTGACGATGCTGCGTGCGGGACGAGGGCGGAGACGTCCGCAGGGTGCCCGTGTGTAGGGGTCCGACGGGGCAGGAGCAGTGGCTGCTGCCGACTCACACGCCGGTATGGACTGCACGGCAGGTGTACCACTAGCGGCAGGCATGGCCTCAGCAGCAGGGGACGGTCCCACGGCAAACGTAGGCACGTCCTCGGCCAGAGGCTGAGTCGGCTCAGGGCCAGACACGGTCGCGGACGCAAGATGAGGCAGGGCCTCAGACGCGAACTCCGACGCAGGATCAGGAGCATGCTCAGACGTGGGCTCGGACACGGGTGAGAGTGGAGAGGCGGGGGCGGAGGAGCGAGCCGCAGATGGGACGAGGCTGGGGGTGCCGGTGGGCACAGCCTCTGGGGATGGCCCTGGGGGTGTCGGCTTCGAAGTGACCATACTGGCCAGGGGCACTGGGCCAACCATGAAAGGAACGGGAGTGACCATACCGGCCAAGGGCACTGGGCCAACCGTGACAAGAACGGGAGTGACCATACTGGCCGGGGGTACTCGGCCAACCGTGACAGGAACCTCCCCCACACTGCGGGGTCCGGCATACCCAGGGGTATGAGCAGCACGCACAGCGTGGATGCGAGCAAGGTCGCGGAAGGCGAGATGCTTGAAGAAAAGAGCCTCACGGGACTCGACGATGCGGCGTCGCTCAGGGTCCCAGATTCGCCAGGCCTTCGACTGCGGGGCGACGCCGACAAAGGCGCAGATGCGGCCCTGCGGAGAGAGCTTGCTCCATTGCTGCTCTGGTGTGAACCAGACGTAGGCAAGGGAGCCCCAGACACGGGCCAAGCGCAGATCTGCGTGTCGTCCGTACCACAGCTCGTAGGGCGTGCGGTGATCTGGGATGGGGCCATGGGGAATGCGGTTCCAAACCCAGGTCATGTACGCGATGCCCTCGAAGGCAAAGGCCACAGGCATGGCGCTATCCGCGCGCATGGCGCGGACCGCATCCTCCATGGTGCGGTTCCAACGCTCTGAGATACCAATCTGCTGAGGGGTGGCAGGAGCGGAGAGGTTGTGGAAGACACCCAGCTCGGTGAAGGAGCGGGCCATGTCATCGAGGTACTCGCCGCCGCAGTCAGAGTACAAGGTCTGAAGGCGATGGGGGGATTGGCGCTCGGCCATCACCAGCCAAGTGCGCACAACAACGACGGCATCGCTCTTCTGACGTAGACTGTAGACCCACCGCATGTGCGTCAAGTCACCTGTCAGTGTCAGGACATAGCGGCCGCGGTCCACCTGAAACTCGACAGGGAGCGGACCCATGAGGTCAAAGTGGACAAGCTCCAAGGGCCGACAAGCCCTGGAGACAGATACAGGATAGGTGGACCCGTGCATCTTGCCTTCAGCATAGGAAAGATAGTCGGATGTAGGCGGCGCCTCAAAGGACGCTGCATCAAGAGTGAGAGCACGCTGGGTGAGAGTCAGCCTGTCGACAGCTCCCAGGTGGACATGGCAGAGGCGTCGATGTAGGAGACGGTGGTGCTCAGGGGACAGAGCACTAGCGTTGAAAACACGAGCAGTAGGAGGCGAAGAAAAGGGGGGCACTCACAGAGGACCCAGAGATGTGATACAGATCATCGACGACTGTCCACTGAGGACGGTCTCCTCGGTCTCGCGCACAAAGATGCGAGCATCGGGATCTGTGTGCGTGACACCCAGGCCCATTCTGGTGCACGCACGGACAGACAGCAGGCTGAGTTTCAGATGAGGGAAAAAGAGGACGTCGGAGATATATACGGGGCCAGCGGGCCCGGTGAACTGCACAACCCCAATGCTCTGTACAAGGACCTCATGGCTAGCTGCAGTGCGGACCAAGCGAACAGTGACAACGGGATACAAGAAGACAAAGGCGTCACGTCAACACGTCATGTGATGAGTGGCACCAGAGTCAACGACCCAGGTGGCATCGGTGACACATGTACAAGGGGCGACGTGGCACTCGGCGACCGAACAAGGCACAGTAGTAGGGCGCTCGGCGGGTGACGCGACAAGGCGACTAGCGGAGCGCACATGAGAGGCATACAGCCAAGACACATCATCAGGTCTGTTACGCACACACGGCTGGGCATGGGGACCACCACAGGCATCACCACCCAACGACATAGACGGTCCACAGGCAGTAGAACCCCCCGGCTCAGTCAACACACTCGCACCTCCCTGAGATGAGAGAAGGGCGAGTAGCTGGTGCAACTCGGCGATCATTCTGTCGCGGTCGGCAAGCGCCTGGTCGCGAGGGTCAGCGGAGGAGCCTGCTGTGGTGGCGGATTGCTCCGGGGTGGCTGCGGTAGTGGCGGCCGAGCGGGCGATCGCACCGGACGTCTGGCGTACGCGCGCCTCATGCACCTGCTGCAGGCCGCACGTGACCTTTGCCCAGTCCAATGGATGGCCGGCCAGGCGAGTGCAATCTGGGTAGCGATGGTCCCCCCCGCAGTTGAAGCACACAAACAGGCGGCCTGTCGTGCTGCCGGAGCCACTGTTGTCGCTGCTGCTGTTGCTGCCGGCGCTGCTCCTGCTCCCGCCGCTGCTATTGCGGCTGATGCTGCCTGTACTCGTGCTGGTGACGTTGCGTGTCCTGCCGCTGGAACCACCAGCTGATGATTTGCGGCCCTTCTTCCCCTTAGTTGGTGCTGTTGTCATTGTGGATGGTGGGGAGGAGGACGCGGCGGCAACTGCAACTGAAGCGGTGCTGCGGCGAGCGCGGTTCACTGCATCCATGCCGGCGACCTCCAGGAAGTAGAGGTTGGCCCAACGCAGTAGGGTCCCGTCGCTCCCCATGTCGCGTAGTAGGGTCTGGTCGAAGTTGATGAAGACGCGCAAGTAGTCGGGGTGGATGCCGTAGAGGATGATCTGGAGGACAGAGTACTGCGCAAGAGCATCGTCTCCCAGCTCCTCGTGCAGATGGATTGCCCGGCGCTAGTAGTCAGCTACAGAATCCTGAGCAATCTGGCAGAGGGAGTTGAATTCGGCAAGGCGCTGGGACGTCAGAGCCAAGGTGGCGTCCTCAAAAAGAGTGACAGCCAGCGCCCACGCCATGCAAGGGTCAGCTCCCGAGCTGGTCAGCGAGTCACCAAGGAATCGACTGAAGTCCTTGGTGAGGTCCAGGGCGGCCTTCATCAGGCCGGAAGCGGCACGGACCGCCATCTGTATCTGGGCAGGGTCAGACACCTGGTATGGAGTGAGGTCGTAGGCAAGGACTCCCTCGCTCATGGCCCACATGCGGAAGCACGGTTCCCAGGACTTGAAGTCGTTCCCAGTCCAGAAGACGGGCGGGTCCGACTCAAACCACTTGGGTGGCTTGACCATCGACAGAGCGACGGCCGAAGCCATTGTGGGGCCGGACATAGAGGAGGCAACCCCCTTACCCAGGCGGGCCCGCAGAGCCAGCTCCTCAAAGCTCAGAGGGCGGCGAGATGAGCTCGGGCCAGCATCGTTACTGGAGCTGGTGCCCTGGAGGGCGCCATTGGCCTCACGTGCTCTGCGGTGCGCTTCCAGGCGGATGAGGCCTGCTCGCAGCAGCTCTTCCTCGCCCTCCTCGCCGGAGTCGGAGATGTTCTCCGCGACCTCATCAGCATTACCGCCGTGGGCAAGGTGGTCCTCGCTCTGGTCAGCAGACGGACGTTGCTACTGCTACTGAGGCTGCTGCTGCTGAGGTAGTACATCCTTGATCATGTCCTGTTGCTGCTGCTGCTGCTGCCGTTGTGGTGACGATGGTGGTGGCCAGTGCTGGCCGCTGACAGTGCTGTCCTCGGCAGCTGCGTCGGTGGCGGCGCTGGAGGGGGTGAACTTCGGCATGATGGCCGGATCCCCCCTTCCCCTCCCTTTTTTTGTTGTTTTTGTTATGGAACACCTCACCGCGGAACCTCACCTCCGCGGAACACCTCCGCGGTATACTTCACCGCATAAGTTCTGCGGAGTGCCGCGGATCAACTCGGGCTGGATGCGGTAGCGCCGACGCGGAACACGGCGGGGTGCCGTGAGCAGCCACCGCGGTCGCGTCGATGCAGAACACGTCGGGGTGTTGCGAACTGTCGGGGCACCTCCGTCGGTGTGTTCCGCGACCACCGCGGGGCTGCCGCGGCTGACGACCGCGGAACCGCCGCGGAACTGCCACGGACTCGCGACGGCGGAACCACCGTGGAGCACCGCCGGTGTGTTCTAGAACCGCCGCGGAGCTGCTGCGGTGGATCCGCGGATTCATGGAGCACCACGGATCTGCCGCGGTACCATCGCCACGGAGTGACGATTTCAGAATGCCGCGTGCGACCGCGGTGGATCCGCGGTACTGTTGGCGGGTTCAGTTGTGGTCGCAGAGCTACCGCGTCCGCTGCGGTGATCTCGTCGCGAAGCACCTCGGAGTATCCACGGAGCGGCTACTGCTACCGCGGAACAGTCGTGGAAACATCGCGGATTTCTTGAAAAACGGTCGGAACGGTGGTGGGTCCTCCCAGGACCTCTCGCTGAGAGAGGGGGCACTGCTTCTGCTGCTACTCAAGGCAACGGCCGCGGTCGCTCACTGCTATTGCGGTTGCTGTGCCTCTGCTACGCAGTTGTGTGAGCACTGGCTCACGGCTCTGATATCATGAAAAACAGCTTCCTAGCACTGCTATCACTGGCGCGGCAGTACAAGCCGGCCAGCTAACTCACTAGCACACACAGGTGGAGGTGAGAACAACAAGGGGTTGGCTAGGGACACAAGTACAGGTGTCAGAAGCTGCAAATACTGAATTGTGCATAAGAGAGTGACAAATGAGGCCTGGACAACCTAAATAGTGGCATGGACCTAGTGGATGCACACACACACGTGGCGCACAAGGGCGCTACTTTCTAGCAGGACAAAACAGTGAAAAAAATATAGTTTTGGCCATAACTCCCTGCAGACACGTCAGAATGACAATCCGTTTGAACCAGAACGGCTGCATCGACGAGATCTACGTCCTGATAGGCTGAACGCCTATGTGCTGTCCCACAGCATGAATCTAAAAAAATACGGAAGTCTTCTGGGCACCCGTCGTCGCCGGCCGTAAGTCTTGTGCCACCGTCGCCAGTCTCAGGGATCTGCACGTGAATGGACATGAGCCGAGGAGTCACCGTAAGCTCTGTATGACACACACAACAACAGGAGGGAGAGAACCCTCCATTCAAAGCGATCCACAGTGAACTGTGGTGCGGCACACGCAACGTCCAAAGTTACACATTCGTGGATGTTCGTGACACCTCTGCCCACCTGCGCCTCCTATCTCCGCCCTCCAGTCCAGCAGCCTCCGGTCGCAGCTAACTGAGTCCCTCGGCACTAGAACTTTGCTGCCTCCCAGCTCGGCATTGTCCCTATCACGGCACTCTCGCAACGGCCCGCCGCAGTTGTAGGTCAGCAGTTCGCAGCTTCGTTGCACACTACTACACCTGTCACTTCTCGTCCAGGCCTTCTGCATGTTAGCAATGCCACGGTGCTGCTGGCATGCGGTCTCATTGAGGTCCTGATCTGAGCACATCTCAACAGGTGTGCTTTCCTCCGGTCTGCTGTGTCTCGAACAGCTCCGGAGCCCAACAGGCTTTTCTGTCCTGCGCTCTGCTTCTCCCTCTCTTGAGCAACAGCAGCTGCATCTGCGACCTCATCTGTCATCCTGCAGCGCTTGCCCTCGTTCTTCCAAGCTCTCAGTGTCTCAGCAGCACCACGGTGCTCCTGACTGTAGTCTCACGGTCCTACATCATCGTGACACCGAGACTCTCTTGCCACTGTTGACCATCTTTCAACAGCTCCGCAGTCCCGCAGATTCTTTGCCCTGCGATTTTCTTCTCCCTCGTCTAACTAGCAGCAGCATCATCATCTGCTTCTGCAGCCTCACTTGCAATCCTTGCTACACCACCAAACACTAGAACTGCCCCTACCTCTCCAAGGGGGGCTTGTGATCGCTCACGCCTCGACGAACTCATTGACCACCACGAGGAGGAGGCGGACATAGCGGCGTGGGCACGTCTTCGCCACCGTTGTGATAGCCCTGGGTACCACCCCCGGGAAGACTACGACCGTACAGAAGACGAGGCGCGTGAATACGCTGTACTGTACGTGGCCTACTGCCAGTCGGCCTCGGACGACTCACCAAGAACGCACCAACTATGGGGCCGCCACGTGAACTACGTCACCTCTCATCTCCGGTAAGGTCTCCCATTTCCCATAGAACACGTTGGCAAAGCCAGTGCGCTGCTCAAGGGGCAATAGTTCCAGCTACAACGGCATCCCCAACAGAGCAAGCTAAGGCAGCCTCGAGTCGTGTAGCGTCCCTCGCCGCGTCTCAGGCTACTGCTGCATCACCTGGACCTGATATTCTGACCGCACTGGAAGCAACGCTTGTTTCTTTTACTACTGTCACATCTACTTTTGCTACTACAGCACGTGCTGCACGTGCGCCCGCTAGCACTGCTGCTGGCAGAGCTGTTGAGGCCTATGCAGCAGCAGCCTCTGACCAGGGTCCCCTTGCGGCTGCCGCAGTCAACATAGCCACACAGGTAGCAGCAGCAGCTAGCGCAGTCATAGCAGCAGCAGCCTCAGCAGCCACTGCTCTCTCCAGTGTCGTCACCTCCATTTAGGTCTCCACTTCCCACGGGTCTCCTGCTTCAGCGTCCTCATTGTTTTGTCCTCAGATCCGTGTCGCGATCATAGTAGCAATTGCCTTCTCCACCCTCACAGGAGCTGCACTTGCTGGGGTTGCGTGTCTCATCATCACCACAACATTTTAAGTGGCAATTCTTGCTGTTTCTGCGGCATCTGCATTGCCACCACTGTTTTCCCTACAACGTTAGCATTGGTGAGCTTCCAACCCCCTGCTGCTTGGGCGCCGCTCTTGCTCCCTTCCATCCTCTCCTTTTTTGGCCGTGCTCTTCCGTTCACACTGTCCTACAGCTCCACTCAGCCAGGCTTCATTCTTCCTTATTTCCCACGCCCACTGGGGCAAGGGAAACGCTGCTAAAGTTTTCTTGAGTGATTCTTGCTCATCATGCCTGACGAAAATGACCAGTATGCAGCATTGCAGGAAGAACTGCGCAAAGAGCATGCTGCTCTTCAAGCAGCCCTCATTGCACAGCGTGTTGCAGAAGAAAAGTTGCGCATGGAACAGGGCGATCACGACACTTTCGCCGACCATATTGCTGATCTCGTGCTTAACCGCTTGCAACCTGTAGTACGCACTACACCTATTGCGTCAGCCGCTACTGACATTGCTACTACATTCTCCACCTCCTGTGCTTCTGCTCCCAATACCTCTGGCTCTCTGTCCTCCAACTCACTTGCTGCTACGGCAGCAGCTGGAGCTGTCGTAGCCAAAGCTATTGCACAGCCCGCCCAACGCAAACCTGACTTTGACTCAGTGCCACCACACTTTACTCCTGACCTCTCTTTTGCTTCATGGGAAGTTCGCTTCAGTGCTTGGGCACAAGGTGAGCAGCTCTGGGAGTACTATCATGTACCCAACCCCGCTGCTAATCCTCCCTTTGTACCCACTGACTCTGAGTCTGTGAGGGCTTTGTCTGCTCTCATTTGCGCTAGACTCGATGATCTCACTGATGAGATAGGGTCCTATAACATTGACAATGCTCACCGCACCCCTGCCGATCCCGTTGGCGCCTATGCTCTCATCAAGTGCCGCACAACTGTCATTGGGCATGCTGCACAAAGTGTCCTCACTATACAGTTCAACACGCTCTCCATGCGTGTAGACTAGACTGCGGACGCCTATTGGGCCCGCAGCCTTCGTCTTTTGAAGGATCTGGGCAAGGCGACCTCTGGCGAACTACCTGTTGTTCTCTCCATCGACAACGGCCTCATTCCTCAACTCTCTGATATCTTCAGGGAGGTGAAGGCCTTTGAGCTTGAGAGGCTTGCGGCAGAGCCAGTGCCTACTGACTCTCCACCAGGCATTGGGGCCCTTTAGGAGTTCACCTCCCAACGCCTCACTGACTGGTGGAGCGCCCTTCAAAACAAACGGATTCACCGTGTTGCAGTTGCAGCGGCCACCATTGCACTGCCCTCCACATCATCCTCCTCTACCTCCTCCTCTTCTCCCTCCACCTCGGCCACAACTCTTCTCAACCAAAGTGGGGGGGCGGGGGCCGTGGTCGTGGTCGGGACAAGGGCAGCGGCGGCTCGGGCTCTGGCGGCCAAGGCGGCCACGGCAAGGGCAAAGGTACTAACAACACCTCCTCTTCACCTTCCACCTCCAGCACTGTCATGTGCTGGAACTGCGGCTCCGTCGGCCATTCTACACCCAAGTGCCTGTCACCACCGGACAACGATCGCCTCCCCTCTGCCATGCGTGCACACTGGGCGCGCTCCTTTGGTGGTTCCGGGGGCACCTCTTGCACGGCCTCATCTGCCCCTTCCTCTGCTCCCTCTGGCAGCGGGGCACCCGTCGCCACCGACGCTGCTGTATACAACACCGCTGCTTCTCCACCCCTTCTCCTGTACCCCTAGGGTTGGCCCACGGGGTATGGTGGACCCATCTTCTACGGCCCGCAATCCGGCGCCTACTCTCCACCCAGCTGAGCTTCTCCATCTTATCGCGCATCCTCTGGGTGGTCATCACGCCGGATCCTCCTGAAGATGAGCGTCAGTTGGACGCAGCACTGTCTCATGCCGTTCATCAGCGCCACCTTCGTGATCAGGGAGGTGAGAGTGAAGGCTCTGGGTTGGAGCCTCTTGCGTGTGTTGCTAATGGGGCGTTACGTGGTTGTTTGTTAGGTCATGTTCTCGGTTTTCCACCCTCCGATGTCTTGTGGATTGAAGAGTGACAGTCAGTGTCTTTGCCTCGTTGCCTTGCCGCCTGTGGTCAGCACTTCTCTCGTCACGCAGCCCTCGCCGCAGTGAGTCGTGGCCCTTCCACTGTTAGTGTGTCGAGTGGCTTCTGGATCCTTGATTCAGGCGCCACCCACCACATGACCTCGTCGCGCATGTCCTTTGTCTCCCTTGGTCCGGTTGGCTCTATCTGCTTTGTCCGCACTGGCTCCGGCCAATTGCTTCCAGTCCAAGGGGTTGGTGTTGTACGCTTCGTTGGCCCAAGGGGGGGAACTGTTCTTGCCAGATGTCCTGTACGTTCCATCGCTCGAGCTGAGTTTGCTCTCTGTTACGACACTCGGCGATCAAAAATTGGACTTCTCGTCCAGTCGCGGTATTACCTTTGTCTCTCACCGCACGTCTGGCCACATTCTCTTACAAGGCACACGCTGTGACCGTCTGTTCCGCGTCCCCACATTTGTCCCGTCTCCCGCCACCGCTGCCCATGTGCATGTCGCGCGCTCTCTCTCATCCGCTCATGCATAACTGCTACACCGCCGCCTATGCCACATCCATACCGCAGCCATCAACAGCCTGCTTCGTGTTCTCCCCGCCGATGGCCTTGATACTGCCACGTTCCCGGCTCCTTGTCCCCCTGACTGTCTTGACTGTGATCAGGGCAAAATGCATCGGACACCATTCAGCACTTGAGAGTCTCGCACTTCTCACCTTCTCGAATTGTTGCATGCTGATGTAATGGGTCCACTCTCTCATGACTCTCTTGGAGGTGTCGAGCACTACGTACTTTGTCTCACAGATGAATTTTCTCGCATGCGTTGGGTCTTTGCCCTCAAACAAAAGAGTGACGTATTCTCCACCCTTGAGTCCTGGCTCCCTCAGGCTGAAGTCACGTGTGGTCGTCGTCTTCGTGTCTTTCGTTGTCACCGTGGCGATGAATTCATTGGTCCCACCTCTCGTTTTCTATCCTCTTGCAGTGTGACTGTCAAAGCCACTGCTCCCTACACACCCCAACAAAATGGTGTGTCTCAGCGATGGAACCAGACACTTGCTGATGGTGTTCGCACTCTCCTCAGTGCCTCTGACCTTCCACCCCTATTCTCTTTTGAAGCCATGTCATACATGACGTGGGTCTGGAACTGTGTTCCACACGGTCCCCTCCCACGCCATGTCACCCCATTCGAACGCTGGTTCGGTCGTCGTGCAGACCTCCGTCTCGCTCGCGTCTGGGGTTGTGTCGCTGCCGTTTGGCTTCCCGAGGACCTTTCTATCAGCAAACTTAGTCCTCGTGCTCGTTTGTGCACCTTTCTCGCGGTCTCCGCCATGTCCAAAGCCTGGCGCTTCTGGGACCTCGATCGTGCCCGCGTTGTTGAGTCTCGTGACACCCTCTTCTTCGAGGACATCTTCCCTTGCGACTTGTCCCATGTCGCTCCACCCTCTTCCTTATCCTCACTACGTCGGCTTGGGGGGTGGTTCTCTTCCAGCCTCCGTTCTTGCCGACGCTCCTCCTGTTGCCCCAGCCCCTTCCTCTTCAGACCCATCTGATGCGTCCTTCTCCGACACCCCGCTTAGCACTGCGCCTGCATCCTCATCCGACCCTTCCATAGCGTCCTCCCCTTCTTCATCCTTTCAGTCTGTGTTGGTGTCTCTCAGCGATTTACCACTGTCTGCTGATGTCGTGGCACAGTCACCTCCCAGCACTGTGGCTGAGTCGTCTCCATAGCCCGTCGTTCTCCCGTCACCTGTGATCTCTGGTGAGACTGTCACACCGCCGGTCACAGATGTGCCCCCAGCCGTATCTGAGCCTTACACTCGTGGGGGGCGGCTACGTCCAATTCCACAGCACTCAGTCACACGGTCTGCTCAGCCCCCTCAACGTTGCACCCACTCTAGTGCCCCTCCCACTGCAACTGGCTCCACCGCCAGACCAACTGGCCTTGATGCACTGGGTCTCGCGGTGGGCGTTGTCTATCCCAACTCTACAGTGGACTATGCACTGGTCGCTCATGAGTTCCACAGTGCGTTGGATGCTTCAGTCGCCAGCTATGTTGCCGCATGCTTTGCGGCCAGCGGTCTTCCCTCACTTCCTACTGAGCCCACTATAGTGCGCGAGGCAAGGGAGGTAGCTGATGCAGACCTCTGGGAAAAGGCCATGCAGGAGGAGCTCGCAGCCCTGAATGAGCATGAGGTCTTCGAGCTTGTTGACCTCCCCCCTGGCCGCAAGGCCGTCTCAGCTCGATGGGTGCTTCGACGTTAGTTGAAGCCTGACGGTACTGACAGCAGGTACAAGGCGCGCCTCACCGCCAAGGGATTCTTCTAGATCCCTGGCGTTGATTTTGACAAGACGTTTGCACCTGTGGGACGTTACACCACAGCTAGAGCTCTCTTGAGCCTGGTTGCCCAGCACGACTGGGAGTTGGAACAGATGGACATCAACAATGCATTCTTGCATGGAAGCCTTGACGAGGAGATCTACATGGTGCAGCCTCCAGGTTTCACGGATGGCACGAATAAGGTTTGGCGGCTGCGGAAAGCACTCTACGGGCTCAAGAAGTCCCCTCACTGTCAGAACCTGGAGATCTCGGCCACCCTTGAGAAGGGTGGCTACCGACTGAGCACAGTTGACCCTGCGCTCTTTCTGAGTACACCATCATAGCCCTTGGTTGCAGTCTTGGTCTACGTGGATGACCTTCTTATTGCATCACCCAGTCCCTCTGCAGTTAAGTCTATGAAAGACCTTTTGCATTCCACTTACAAAATGAAGGACTTGGGTCCCGCTCGGGTGTTCTTGGGCATGGAGCTTGAGCGGGACCGTCAGCGCCAGACAGTGCACGTCCATCAGGCTGCCTACATTCGCAGCCTGGGGGAGCGTTTCTCCTCCATGCTTGCTGACACCCCCACTGCATCGACACCCATGACACCAGCTGGGCAGCGTCTCCTGAAGTCACTCGACGTGAATCAACTGGGGGAGACTGTCGAGGTCACCGATTACCTCAGTGTGATTGGGTCTCTCATGTACCTTGCCACCACCACTAGAGCGGACGTGGCCTTCGCGGTCAACTTCCTTGCTCAGTTTTCCTAGCAACCTCGACAGAAGCACCTCGAGGCTGCAATGCGTGTCATTTGCTATGCACTGTCTACTACGTGTGTGGGAATGTGCTACAGATCACAACCCTCTGTGATGATTTATGGCTACGCTGACAGTGACTGGGCCCACGATGCAGATGCTTGTAGTCGCACCGGTTACATCTTTCTCGTGGGTGGGACCGCTATCTCATGGAAAAGCGCTAAGCAGGGTTGTGTTACGCGTAACTTGAGTGAGACTGAGTATGTTGCCCTTGGCGCAAGTACGTGTGAGAGTGTCTGGCTTTCTCGCTTGTTTCAGCAGTTGCGCGTACCCATCCGTTGTATCACGTTGTGCTGCGACAATCAGAGAACCAAGGTGATTGCTGACCATGATGGCATGCATCATTCACGCACAATGTACATCGACATTGAGCATCACTTTGTACGTGAGCGCATTACCGCATGAGAGGTCCAGGTTATCTGGGTCGACACTCGTCAGCAGCGTGCAGAATTTCTTACCACAGCTCTGAGCAGTGGGATGTTCAAGGCAGTTGTGCATGCAGTTGGCTTGTTGCGTGCACGCAATGCTCCTGGCTGAATTGACACCCTTTGTCTGTCCCTCAGACTGTGATCCTTTGTGTGGTGTATGGGATGTTTGTCTGTGGGTCATGGGGGAGTGTTACTTTGTCTACCAAACACGCAAGTGACCTCTTGACTCCTTCCACTCACACACACATACACACTATTCCTGCAGGTGACTGAGCATAACTGAAGCTATGGAGCCGTGCATCACTAGCGCCTCTACCGGGTGCAAGATCAGTGGGCTCGACCATGCTCAGCTCTGTTGGAGCTGATTTGTTGCTGCTTCAACCATTTGGTGATGAACCATATGATGGCTAAAACATGAGAGATACACTGAGAGCTGCATGCACCACATACGCTCGTGGTCGATGTGGTTTGTGGTTTCATGTACCTTGTATGTTGTGCTTGCTGTCTCATTATTACCCGGGTTGCTGATCCTACGGGGCCACGAGCTCAGTCACTCTGAGGTGTGAGAAACCTCGGCGGCCTTTTGGCCGAGCGGTTTGGTTCGATCCCGGGGTGGCGACTGGGCCCCACTTCGAACTCTTCGAGTAGGTTTCCCAGTCAACCGCGGCTAAGAGATGGCTGGTTCCTTACTCTCGTTACTCTCGCTCTCGCTACTCAAATAAGCATGTTTTTCACCAACCTCTTACCCCACCATGACTGTGACTGCTGTGTGAGTTGAGCTGGCACAGTAGTGAGTGCATGTCGGCATTCTACCGCTGCCTATGACTCGTACTGCATGACATCATCCAGAAGAGGACCATCTGACAGTTGGTTGCAGACCAATGTCATGCAAGAAGAACTCTCAAATGCAAAGGACTCCAGAAGAACGTAATCAGAATGCATGGCACAAACTACATCCTCCATGGTTGTGATATAGTAGGGGTGGAGAGCTGGTGATGAACACCGTGCTTAGGAAAGAATGTATCCATCTTGCCTAAGAACTTGCCATCACGACCTGAGCGGAATTTGTGAAGGGTGTGACAAGATTGGCGCTCGGCCATTACCAGCAATAAGCGGATCGCCAAGGTGGCATCGCTCTTGTGGTGGAGGCTGTAGACCCAACACATCCAAGAAGCCATCAGTCAGGGTGAGAACATATCGACCCCGTTGTCGGAGGGAGTTGGTTGAGACTGAAGAGGTCCTAGTGGATCAACTCTAGTGGACGTTCGGCCTCAGAAGTGGAGTCAGGATAAGTGCAGCTTTGCATCTTTGAAACATAAAAGACGATCAGTCTTCGACGGCTTCTCGAAGGAAGCCACATCAAGACCGAGGGTTGGTTGAGTCTGAATGAGCTTGGACACATTGTCTGAGTTCATATGACACGGGCAGTGATGCACCAAACATTGGTGTTTGAGAGAGAGAACACCTGTGGAAAACAGACGTATAGATGCATTGAAAGGGGAGGAAGCAGAGGGAGCACAGCAACATGCATGATATAGGTCATTGACAAATGAGGTACGGAGAATAAGAGCAAAATTATTGCGACCAATCATTGTGGCAGAGTCAGTTGAGTGCTCAACAGTGAGATCCATCCTGGTGCATGCACCAATAGAGAGCAAGTCAAGACTGGGGACAAAGAGCACATTGCAAATGAACATGGGGCCAAATGTACCATCGAACAATACTACGCCAACACCCTGGACAGGTAACGACTGACCAAATCATGTGCGAACGGACCAAACGGACTCAATGGGATAGTGCACGACGAAGACACTACGAAAAAAGTTCATGTGATGAGTGGCACCAGAGTCAATGATCTAAGTGCCTCTCGGCTTACGACTTGTTGTCGACACTAAACACATGGCACATACCACTTAGCCTCTGCTAGACGCTCACCAGAGGACTCGAGACAACCATGAATAACACGGATTTGTCACTCATCAAGCCAGTCGGTACTGTCAAGTCCATTCTCATCACAAGCTACCTGAGCTTCCCCTCAAGCATCATCATGGACAAGTTGTCTCGCGACCACCCCTCTCTAATGACATAATCGTACCTCCTTGATTACAAATCTCTAGCAGCTGACAAAGCTCTTCAATTATGCAATCTTGGAGGTCCAGATCACCGTTGTTGCCTAGTGAAGAGGCTGTATCTGCCATAGTTGTGGTCGCGGCACAACCCATCTATATGTCACCGGTAGACATCCGTTGCCTGTGTGCCGCCTGAAGGCCACCCATGATCCTAGAGAAATCAAGGAGTTGCTAGCACTATGCGTAATAGTGAATACCTCCATAGTCAAAGAAATAAACAGAACGTCCACTGCCACTATTTTTTGGCTTCTGCTACTCCTGTTGTCCCTATCCGTGTCTCCTTTTCCCCTTCTTCCTAATGCAACAACTGTAGCAGCCTGAGTCTGGCCGCTCGAGATAGAGGAGGAGGAGGAGGATGTGGTGCATGTGGGGCTGGTAAAATCGGATAGTAGCATTGGAGGGATCGCAGCCATTGCTGCAACAAGTGGAATCTACTGATGGGTGACATAGGCCTCATGAGCCAATGTTTCATAGAGGAAGTAGCAATAAGCCCAGGGAAGCAGCTCCATTGACTCCGACAGATTGGAGAGAGAAATATGATCAAAGCTCGCAAAGAGGTTGACGTGATCCAAGTGCGCCTCTATCAAGATGTAGTCAAATGCCCACAGGTGCGTCCGGGCACTAGTTCCAAGCCACACATAAAGGCGCCTGGCGCGCCTCCAGTAGTCATGTGCAAGCTCCGTGACCGCCTGGTGGAGGGAGTGAAACTCACACAGTCAAGCTACCCTGGTGGTGTGTGTCTACATAGCAAGCAATTTCACGACCAACTCCCAGTCTTGGCACGCGTCTGCTCCAGTTTTGGTCGCAGTCTCACCAATGAAGGAATGAAACTACATCACAGCCTCCTACAGCATGGCATAGAGCAGACCAAACATCGCTCTTGCAATTGTTAAGACCTGGTGAGCATCGAGGGTCTGGTACCGGTTATGGTAGTAGGGCCAAATACCCTCAAAGTCAGTCCACACTTGAAAGAGGATCTCCAAGTAGTCAAAGCCCTCATCGTTATCATAGCAAGGTGGAGTTGTCTCAAAGTCCTTTGGATGCAGATCCTTGGGGAGGGTGACCTCATGCTCGGGAGATGGTGGGCGAGGTACAGGAAAACCACACGTAAGAGACACACCACCAAAATTAGATGCCATTTTGCAATGTGGTTGCTCCTGGCAGCGTGAAGGTAGTGGGTTGGGAGGCCGAGATCCCAGACGAATCTTGCGGATGCACTTTTCAAGGACATGAATCTCGTCCTCATGTGTGTCGTCCTCTATCTCCTCCTCATCCTAGGTGTCAAAAATGTAACAAGGGGTGCTGAAGCCACAACGTAGACAGCTCGAAAGATGATGTTGCTCTAGCAACTCCTCCGGGCATCTGTTGTTAAGCTCCTGAGCACACCCTTAGTAAGTCTGCAATCTCCTTCAGTGCACCAGTTTGACGTTGCTGCTGATGGCGCATCTCATCCTGCACCCGACGAAGTTCGACAATCAGGTGTGACTTCGACCATGGGCTTGTGACCCTGGAGGAGGAGGAAGAGGAGAATCTGCCAGCCCATTCTCTTTGTCACAGACCGGCACCATGAATGGGACTCAGTACAAGTCTGAACGTCAAAGTGGTTGAAAGGGAAAACTGACAGTGTTTCTCGAGGAGACGAGACTCTCGGAAAAAATAATACTTTTCCCCAAAATGCTGACATCAGCACTGATGACAATGATGTCGGCAACATTTCTTTACGTCATTGTCATTTTTTTATTTTACCCACGTGGAATCCATGTTGCTAAGGGGAGGTGACCTCATTACCCCCTACTCGTGGTTGTGTAGGTAATGCACAATCATTGAGCACCTGTTGTGTAGCTATACAACACTGCTACTGTGCATCAGTGCTACTGCTGCGTAGTAGTACTGATGTGTAACAATACTGTCCAGTAGCTGTTGCATATTTGATGTGCTGTGGAAGGCAACAGCTGCAGCTACTGCTGTTATGGAACTGCTACTACTACTGCGACAGCCACTGCTGCTGCTGTTGTGCTAGTGCAGCCGTTTTTTATGTTGTGGTGATGCTCTAGTGGTGTTGCTACTGCAATGCTACTGCTGCCGCCTTTGCTACTGCTACAATTTAGATTCAATCACCTCTGATTTATGAACTCCTAAAATAGTCTATGCCACAATCAACCATATACAAGAGAACACCAGAAAATTTCCAAAGAACTCCAGAAGATTCTCTGAACCTCCCACTTTCTCATGTTTTTACACACACTTTCCAAATAAGACTTGCTCAATTTGAGTACCTTTTTTCTCTCTAGTTCTTACATGGTCACATTTCCCATATGAGTTTTTTTTTGTTATCCTTTTTAAGCTTCCTTGATAAGGATCTAAATGACTGATGTAATAACAAGGGAAGGTTCCTAGAAGTTCCTAATAGGATAAAATTGTAACCTTAAATTTGAACACACTCTATTATTCCTAAGCGTATTCTGCTTTTTTTTTTTTCAGTTACATTCCCTGCATCATTTCATCCACAATCCATGAAAATGGAATGCAACTTAATTCTGAATTGAAGAAGAAATTTTGGATATGGAATTATTTTTTTGAAGTATCTATGTGAATGCGGGAATACGTTTATGGTATTGAGAACTGATTGAACTCTTAAACATCTGGCAAGCCTATTTTCTCTGTTAGATTGGACCAATCTCACCGACTCCCCTCACCCCTCCCTCCAGACTGTACATGTGGGAAGTGTGTGAGAAAATTCACAAGAGGTTGTATGTTAAAACATCAAAACTGTACAAGAGTGCAATCTTTGCGGTATCCATTCTGAGAAGATTCCTAAGCTCCCAAGTGCACAAGATGTCTTGTCAAGTATAGAGAAAGTTCTTCACGTGCACATGAAATTTGTCTATGCACTTAGTAGGTTGGGGATGGGGAGAGATGACATTTGGTTTGGAGTTCGAGAGTCCCCCCCCCCCCTCCCCCCTTCTCCCTGCCTGAGCATAGAAGTGTATGTGCCGAGTGCACTCGGAAGTGTTCGCAAACTACCTCATGAGAGAAAACCAAATGTGCACTAGTACATGGATTGATGCGAGAGTTCAAAGCCATTAATGCATCGCAATCGACGGGACATGACAATAACGTGTGCGGACCATCTCCGTCCCACCCCCACTCATATAAAGTCTTGTCAATTTGTTTATCAGAACACTCATCCAGCAAGTGAATGCAGACTTGTGAGTACAGGCTGAGTCTAGGAAACTGAAAAATGAGAGGGATCCATTTGTGTGCATTTTCCTTTGACGTGTACATAGAAAGGTGTACACTGCTATGTACACGCTTCCATTATTGAACAAGGGGGGGTAATTGTTGGACGACAGACATGCTTCTCAATGGGCGACTAATATTGTCTTGTCGAAGCAAGTAAATGTATTGAGCGTAAACTTAAATCCGACGCAGAGAATGCACCCCTAAGGACTCCTTTTTGAGTGATACCTTACTTACTTTACGAGCGTGGCATTAGCAAGACTGGATAGCGATTGATAGGTATTTTTGTAGCCTATCGCTTGAGCAATCCTGAACCACGACGTGCGATTTGCCGTGCATCAGGTAGCTTGCTGCTTGACTGAAATTCATGAGTTAAGTAAGAGATATTTCAACATATGAGGTTCTTTCCATTGTAGGCCTCCACTTTTCAGTGTTAAACATATGTCAGATGTTCAAACTACAACCATAACATTTCTGGATTTTGGATGTACCTATGCTTTGATTTTTGTTCTAAACAACATTCAATTATTCATTGAAGTGAATAGAGACTTGTATAAGGTAGTTGAGGTTTCCATATTTGATTATGCCCCATGTCCTTTTTCATCCTTTATTTTAAGGGGTGGTTGAAGGAAATAATGCCAATAAGTTGATACCTTATCCTTTGATTTTCATGCGTTTATCCATGTTTGAAATTCTCATTTGTACAGATTGATAGATGTTTTTCATAAAATTTGTGTTTTGCTACTTTTTCACTTGTACAATAGTCTACATCTTGAATCACACCACACAATTTTTCATACATCTCCTCATACACTTTCCACATACACTTTGATCCCGCAACCATCCTTACGACCCACACTCCTTACACAAATCCCACTTAACATTGTACAAAAGTGTACAATCTCACATAAAACCAGTTTATTTAATTGTCCACCTCCAAATTTACTCTCCACAAACACACTCATCCTACATCCTCCCTCCTAAGACCTAGCTCTTGTCCTAGCTAGAAAAAGTGTACACTAGTATAAAATTCCACCAGCAACTCACTCAAGCATCCATACACATACATTCATTCCCCACATGCATTTTAAACCCAAAACCTCCCCCCTCCTCAAGTCCTTTCTAACCCACATGATGTCTTCCACTATTATAAACTTGTACCGGGAACAGAATCACTCTTTTGTACACCTCCTCATACTAGCCTCACATATGCATTCACCCAACACACCCCGTTCTTACAAGGACCATCCATCTACTTCCGATAAATCCACATGACATTGCAAACTAATACACAGTCTCATATATAATACACCCATCCGTTTATACACTACCAGATGCACTTCCAACAGACACATTTACTCTCTCACACCTCCCCTCCTCTAGATCAAGTAGTATACCAAGCTTCTTTGAATATTCCTATGACACCAATTCCCTGTATACACATATCTTCTAGCTTATGAAATGACTATGATTAAACAAATCACTCAACCCAACATACAAAAGTACAAATTTCTATACAAAACAAATACAGCCAACTATACACCTCCACTTACAACCACGCATACACTTTCTACCCCCACAATCCCCCTTTCCCACCCTTTCCAGCAACCAGAAACCGCTATCAAATACAACTCAAACAAGAATACACAAGTATACAGGTCTACACACAACCCACACCCCAAGCCACATACCTCCACTTACACTCCCCGTATATACTTTCCACCCCTTCCCCCTCCATTCAACCACCACTGACCACATTTCTCGACACAATATACACAAGTGGACATGTCTATGCACAGCCCACACACCCGGCCATACATCTCCACTTACACTCCCCTCATACACTTTCTATCCTATTTTCCTTCGTCCTCACCCCTCTCTAAACTAATAGCAAACTACCTTAAATTCATCACACGGACCAATTGACACAAGTATAAATTTCTAAAAAAAATCCATACACCTAGCCATACATCTCCACTTACACTCTCCACATAAAATTCCCTTCCTTCCCCCATGCATTCAACCACCACCCACTACAGCACTCAAAACCAACATGCACAAGTGCATATTTGCACACACCACCCACTATTTGAGAATACATCTCCACCTACACTCCCTAAGTACACTTTCCACACCCACTATTCCTCCTCCCTCCTTGCCCAACCACCACCAATCAATCTTAAACACATCACTCAAAACAATACATTCAACAACACATTTATTTACACAATCCACACACAGGCATACACCTCCACTTACACTCTCCACATTCACTTTCTACCCTTCCCCCTCAACCCAACCACCACTGAACACATCAATTTTCAACAACATATACAAGTGTATATCTCCACATACAATCCAAATATCCAATCATATACCTCCCCTTAACATCCTCATGTACACTTTCAGCCCTTCTCCTCCCTTGTCTATCCAACAACCACTAATCAAATGACACAAACCAACATACTTGGAGTACCTTACAAGGAAGCTTCCTAGTACATTGAAAAACCATTATACACACTTCACCTAGCCCATGAAAGTCATTATATCAACTCTACCACACCGATCTGTTGTTGTTGTTGCTCATGGCTGTTGTTGCCATCGTTGGTGCTTGCTGCTACTATCGCTGCCGCTCCTCACTACTTCCATGCGCAACCATCCTGTCCAGCTACTATTAAGAGATACTTCTCCTTTTCTTCTTCTTGCCCTCGTCCGTAACCAGACAAGCGACTGCTGCCACCCTGTGCTGTTGTTGCCTTTTGGTATGATTTATGTAACTTGTCATTTCTTCTGTTATTTCTGTTATTGCGGTGGTGGTATCTCACGCCACCAACGTTGGTTTTGTTGTTGACTCTAGCATTCGCGTAGTGATGCCAATGCTGCTGACGTCCGGGCGACATCTCTGTTGCAGATGACTACTACACCGGGTCCGAGGACACAATGCAGTGAATCTCACTACTGTTGTCGGTGATGTGTCTCTATGATGCAGATCAGCAAGAAGGGACTCACTGCTCTGATACCATAAGAAACTACCATGAAATCTCCTAGCTTTGCTCCAGCTCACGTGAAAACACTATCCATTTAGCTAATGCACTAGCAAGAAGGCAAGTGCAAGAAACAGCAATGGTTGAGATAGGGTGATAGCCAAAGTCTCACAAGCTTCAACAACTTTAGGAATGTAGAGAGACATGACAGCTGACAAGCACACAGGATTAATGCCTGCTGTAGCGCACGGCGGGTGATGGCAGCATCGCTTTGTCCTAAAAGTGGCCCAAAACCATTGTCTTGGTCGTAACTCTGCACACATGCATCTGAACATAACACCGTCTAAACCTAGAGATTCAGAATCTCAAGTCGAATGCTACGACTAGCTACACCCAAAATCCCGGCATCGATTGATGGACACATAAATCAAAACAAGAAATCAGGCTCAAGAACCAGTCCAGAAAAAAATCTCTAGCGGCTGCAAAAAAACTGGAGATCTTCCCAACAAGCACCATAGACATTGTGATACATGTCTAGCAGCTATTGGTGGCTTTGCCAATACCCATCGGTACTCCGATGCCAGCTGGGTCTACATCAGGAATTTGCACGAGCATCGACACGACGGAGTGGCCACAGTAAGCTACACGAATAGGTGGGGACAGCTCATCTTATAACAAAGGCCACACAGTAACCCCAACTCAACAATTGCAACCAGGAAGTACACAGCAGATATCTGCATATCTGCTCATTTTGCCAGCTTCTTGAGCATCTTGTCTTCACCGAAGTGTCCACCTGGACCTGTGTCTCGGTATTCCTCCAATAGCATTCTCCGTAGCTCCTCGTTTGGTTGTACAATGACTTGGCGAGTGACTTACTTTCTTCAGAAGGGGTCGTTGAACCAGAGCATGGTCTTGTCGTACCCGCCAAACTACTCGTAACCTTTTGCGAATAGTCTCGCGAGGTCCGGATCTCGTTCGATGAGCAATGTATTGACCTCACATATCAAATATGGTCACTGAATCAGAGCATCCGCTGGATTAGCATTTCTAGGCCAGTACTCGATGTCGTTGCTGAAGTTAGACTCGAGGAACTCCATCCATCAAGTTTATCGATGATTGAGATTTGGCTGAGTCTTGAGATATTTCAATGCGTGATAGTCAGTGCAGATAATGCATCATCGGCATTCCAGATAGCACCGCCATGTCTTGAATACATGGACGGCTGCAAGTATTTAATTCTTATTTACCGCGTAGTTGAGTTCCAACCCGCTTGGTTTTCTTGACATATACGCCACCGGTTGTTCTCCACCGCCGTTAACCTGGAAGAGAATAGCTCTGACAACTCGATTGGATGTATCGATGGCCACAACGTAGTCCACCATTAGATCTACCAATCGTAAGGTTGGCGCCAAGGCGAGAGAATTTCTCAAGGAATTAAACACTTCTTATTCACTGTCTTCCCAATTCCGCTCGGTGGTTTTTCGAATGAGATCAGAGGGAGGCGTTGATAGTCAAGCGTAGTCATTCATGAATCAACGGTAGCAGTCGTAGAATTCCTAAACATTTGTTGGGGTCAGCCAATCAGCGACCGCCTCCACCGTTTTTGGGTCCGTGGTCATGCGTCGGCCGCCGATGATGTGGCCCAAAAAATTGATCGAACGGTGACCGAAGTCACATTTTGAGAGCTTTCCAAAATTTTCTGTCATTGTAAAACTTTGAGAACTTTTCAAAGATTCCCGTTGTGCTCCTTAAGAATGTGGTAGTACACTAGGATTTTGTCGAGGTACACAATGGCTAAGTTGTTGTGTGTAGTGTATGGACCATTTTTGGGATTAAAAATGGTCCACAAATATTGACGGTGTGTTTTGGGGACTCGAGGCTAGTTCTCGTGGTGTTCGCGGCCATAAAATAATCTACTGGCTCAAGTCTGGATCGACCCTAGCCCAGATAATATGATAGACGTGGATTTAGGACAAGAGGAGTGCCGTGATGGAAGATCCACCGCATCACTCCTCCTCCCCTGCTATTAGCTGCTAGGGTCCTATTTCCACATGGATGTGCCAGGTGGAGCGATAGGGTTTTAGGTTGCATGTTCAAAAAAATGTCCTATGACGACCCTGTCCGTATGTGGCACGGTTCGTCTCAGCCAAAATGGCTGAGGTGACCATTCTCCCACTCTCCTTGGACTACACTTTCTGAGGACCTACGTTTTTGGTTTAGAATTTAGTCACAAAACAGCCTAGAGTTGTTACATTGGCAGAATATGTTGTTAATCACTGGCATAAATGTTGTAACGGCGTTTGTGAGTCTTCAAAGCATCACCGTGAACTTAAAATGCGCATACCTGGTGCGGATTTTCACCTTCTCAACGCCCTTATCTGATACGCGCCTCCGATGATAGCCGTTACGTAAGTCGATTTTGCTGAAGATTTGGACTCCGTGGAGTTGTTAAACATTTTTGTCTACTCACAGAAGAGGGTAGCGGTTCTTGATGGCGATGTCGTTCAACGATTGGTAGTCTGTGCACATCCGCATCTCTCTCGGTTTTTTTTTTTTTTCACAAATAGTACAAGTGTCGCGTAGGGTGACGTGGAGGGTCTGATGACGTCCAGGAGCTTTTTTAGTTTTTTCATCTTGTCATCGCTCATCCAATAGGTTCCTTTCACTCTCCTTCTGCTGCCCGGATTCAGGTCTACCTAATGGTCGATGTTTCTCTGCGGAGGTAGATCTTAGGGCGGTTCTTCGTGAAAAACCCCTTCCAACTCCTTGATGAGCGTTGAAAACTCCTCTGGCACGCTTGCAAACTTTTCAGGTATTGAGGTCGTCGCCTTTGCCTTGGCATCTGCAATTTCCCCCATTTCTTATGCTTCTACTTGGACAAGCCATGCTTGAGCTCCGCGCTTCAGGTATAGCTTGGCCACGTCCACAGATATCAGTTGGCTTTTTTGGATTCTGCAACTTCCTCTATAGCTTCCACCTTTGCTGCTTCCCGTGATCGTCGTGGGTTGCTCGACCAGAGCCAGGTGTTGTTTTTATCCATGAATGCGGACAAAGACCAATCCACTAATCTAGTCCACTTGCGCATTGTGCTGATACATGAAATCTCACCCGAGGATGATTTTTTGGTCGCTCCTTGGGCAAGCTCTCTAGACCATTGTGTCGTGCAGATCTCGGATTTTCCAAGTCGACGCATCTCCAGTTGTTTGTGGAAAGTTTTTCCTTACAACACCCTCGGTTCAGTCTACAAACTCAACTTCGAGCCATGTGATTGCTTACAAAGCTATGAAAAGCTCCTCCATCCCATAATGCCATTATTGTTGTGCGACTCTTACAATTCCTCGGTTACACTCATATCACTGTCACCAGTTGGTCGTCCTCGTACCCCTCATCGAACTTTGCGACCTTAGGAGCCTTCGTCTACAGCGATGTGAGCCGCTCAAATGGACGATCGGTCGGCATACAATTTTTCCACCGGATAGGAGCCTCCCAGTCTACTCCTGACTTTCGTTATTTCCTGACTCCTCACTTTTCCTCTATGAATTCTCTCCTTCTTTTGTTTGTTGATTTCATTTATGAAAGTAGCGCGAGATGTCACCTCGTTTCTTGCAAGTCCATCAAAGTCGTTGATCACGTTACTCAATGGCGTCAATCTCCATTGGAGATGAGGATTTTTTCGACTGTCAATTTCCTTCGCCACGATAAGGATTATGGCTATTAGGTTGTCAGCCGTTGGATTCCTGCATCCGAGCGTTGTAGTCAACACTGTCTATGCGATCGGCCATTGCGATCATTCACAAAAGGTCTTTTTGGATGCCAAAATTGGTGATTGCTTTCCAAGTATTTTGCTTGAGGCCGTCATTGTAATAGAAACACAGTTTGTCAGGGGGCGAGGTCACTGTCCGTGATGATTTCGTGGAAACACGGAGTATCCTTTGCCACGCTGGACTGCTGACGCAGATGTAGAAGTCTGCACCGTGCGTCAGACTTCTTGCTCAGCTTCCCAAAATGAGGAAGAGTAGTGAGCGCGAAGTCGCTCCACGTTTCCAGTGACGAGAGGGTGTCGTGCCACGTCGGATTAATCTACTTGAGAGGTAGCCCCCTGCAGTCAACAATGCGAGAGACAATGTGTGAATGAGACATAAATCTGGCTCCAGTGGCCTCCTGCTGCCCTCTTTAGATCGGACCACCAACTCAAAGCCGTGCTGCACAAAAGCGAGGCCGCAAGGTCAATTTTCTTCTTCTTGTTGTTGACCCTTGTAACAGTGAAATACACCTCTAGACTCATTAGCCACATCCTGACCGCCAGACCCTTGGATTTCACAGGATTGAATGGCTCGGAAGTGCCGGTCGAAACTAGGATTCACTTGAGAGTTGTACGTTTCTCTCGGTGAGCACTGTTTCGCACACACAAGATACCAAAAGTTCCTCCATCATCGCGTTGAGTTGATGGAGCAACTGGGTGTTGAGGATCTCGAGTCATGACAGCTTTTGGTATAGATCTTTGTTGATTCGCGCATGTCGGCCTGTACCTCCCATCGTGCCAGGCATCGTCCCGGCGGGCAGCGACAGAGGGGAAGGATTCACCGAGCCCACGGGATTTGTCACAGGGCTGGCTGTTGGGTTTCTTGGTGTTGCACCATTCGTCGCGAAAGCTGCCAAGATTGTCTGGTTCGTGTAGAGTGCGGCAGTGTTCACGCGTTGCTGATCCTCCATCGCTGGAGTACTCTCCATGGACTGCTGCTCGGTGTCGCTTGCGCTCGCTTTGATCACCGTTGTCGACGCGAGGTATGTGATAATTTGAACGATGGAGATGCGCTGAAGATGCAAGCAAGGTTGCCGCCAGGTAGTTAATGTTGTGATGTGAGTTGCTTCCGTCTGTTCGTACAACTTACTGTGACCACTCGGTCGTTTCCATGTTCGTGAAAGATCCCTGATGCGGGCCTAGCTGGCACCGCAGCACTGATGGTTGGTGGATCCATCTACCAGCAGCTGCCAGACGACTGCCACAACGTTCCGGGTGCTTGCTGGGGTGCTCTGTAGTTTTTCTACAGACACTAGGGTTTTCTCGGTGGACTGGCTCTCGAGCCCGATTTGCATGTTTTGCATTGTCTGTCCACCGATAGATGCCGGACTTGTGCGTGTGACCAGTCCTAGTGTCCGGCTCAATATTTTGCATCTCTAGGTGCAGACTGTGTTGCGTTTGGATGCCCGTGAGCAGAGTTGCGGCCAAAACTGTGGTTTTGAGTCGTTTTAGGACAAACAGATACTGTCGTGTGCGTCACCCGCCGTGTGTCGCGGCAGGTATTTATGCTGTGTACTTGTCAGTTGTCATTTCTATCTGCATTACTAAGCTATTGGAGCTTATGAGACTTTGCGCGTCTCCCTACCATGATCCTTGCTGTTTCTCACACCTGCTTGCTTGCTAGTGCCCAAGCTGACTAGACAGTTTCGCCACATCAGCAGCAGCAAGGATAGGAAGCTTCCTAGCAATTTCTTATGGTATCAGAGCAGTGAGACCCCTCTCGTTGAGCTGCACCGTAGAGACGCAGCACCAGCAGCATCAGTGAGAGTCACCGCCACCGGCACATCCTGAGACCCGTCGCAGCCGACGTTAGCAGCAGCGACGTCACCACGCAATCGCCACCACCGTAGCAAGTGGATCTGCGGTAATGACGAGATCCAGTAGCCACGCCGGTCAGCAGCAGCAGCACCGGGTGGCACCAGCAGCCGCGTCCGGCTGCCAACCTGTGCACAAAAAAAAGGGAGTAGTAGCTCGCAGTAGCAGTTTGCGGCGGCGGCTGCGAGCGGTGGCATCGTGCAGCGGCAGCAGCGGCTTGCAGTAGCGACGGCATTAGCAGCCACAAACAGCACCAGTAGTGCAGCAGCAGCAGAGAAGCAACAACAGCGCAACAGCAGCATTGCAGTTGCTGCAGCGACAGCAACAACGGCAGCAGCAGCATTGCAGCAGCGGTAGCGGCTACAACAGCGTAGAAGCAGACTCACCGCAGCAGCTGCGGCAGGCTGCGTGGTACTACGTAGGCCTGCGCAGCCCCTACGCAACCGCGAGCAGGGGGTGACGAGGTCACCCCCACCGGTCACACGGAGTTCTCGTGACCTCCAAAAAAAATAAAAAATAAAAACGCTGGCGTAAAATACGCTAGCGTAAAAAATGCTAGCGTTTTTTACTAGCATAAAAAACGATGATGTCATCATAGGTTGTGCTCACGTCAGCAATGTTGGGGTCGAACGTCAATTTTTTTTAACATTTCAACTCCTCAAGAAAAGTTGTCAGTTTCTTGTTTGGAGCATGTTTTACGTTCGGCCCCATGCTGAGCATTGCGATGGCGCCGGTCCATGACAAGGGCAAAGGGCTAGTTGACCCCTCTTCCTCCTCTTCGGGTGTTATGAATCCGCGGTCGCAATCTCTCATGATAGACGAGCTTCGTCGGTCGCTGGACAAGATGCGCCGGCAGTAGCAGAGGCAGTCCGACGCGTTGCAGGAGATCACGGAGTTACTACGGGGTCATTCGGGGGCCTCACAGCAGCTACCTGGAGGATCTAACAGAGCTATACCATCTGCTCAGCAGTCCACACCCTACACAGTGATGCAGCCTCAGCACCACTCATCACAGGTGGACATCTGGGATGAGGAGGGGATTGAGGATGACTCACACGAGCACGAGATTCGTGTGCTTGAGGAGCGCATCCGTGAGTTACGTCTGGGATCGCAACCTCTCACTCCGCCATCTTCTCGCCGTCAGGATCAGCCACGGCGTTCAGTGGCTTTCACCTTTGGTGGCGTTTCCCTCACTAGTGGGCTCCCCATACCCCGTCCACCGTCTCCCGGGCCTGAGGTCGTCCTCCCCACGGAGCGGCGACCGAAGGACTTTGAGACACCTTCACCCCGTTACGATAGCGACGAGGGCTTCGATTGCTGGGAGACCTTATTTCAGGTGTGGGCCGATTCTGAGGATGTCTGGCCCAACTACCAAAGCCAGTACCAGAATCGCGACCCTCACCAAGTCCAGACAGCAGCAAGAGCGATGCGGGGTCTCCACTACGCCATGACGCGAGAGACTGTGGTCGACTTCCGACCCTTTCTCGGTGAGATCGGGACTAGGACTGGAGCAGATCCGCGTCAGGGCTGGGAGCTGGCCCTGACACTTCTCGCTACGGAGACCCATGCCATGAGGACGGCCCGGCTACGTGAGTTTCATTCCCTTCGTTAGGGTCCGACAGAGCTTGCAGCTGACTACTGGAGGCGGGCGATGCGCCTTTCACGCGCCTTGGGACCGGTGGTGGGACGCAGTTGTGGGCACTCGACACCATCATGATGGGGGCGTATTTGGACCACGTGAAGCTCTTTACGGGCTTTGATCGTGTGGCTCTCTCTGAGTTGTCAGAGTCACTACAGTTGCTTCCTTGGGCCAATCGCTACTTCATCCAGGCCACATCGGGTCATGAGGCTGCCATCGCCCATCAGTAGAGTCCACTTGTTGAAGCAGTGATTGTGACCCCTCCTACGCCTCTGTCCCAACTCACCCGTCCCACCTCCACCACTTCCTCCTCCTCCTCTACCCCGAGCGGCCACACTCAGGGCGTTGTAGCAGCCGTACAGGGGAAGAAGGGGAAGAAGCGACGCGGGAAGGGACAGCAGCAGCAGCAGCCGGCGAGTAGTGGCAGTGGACGTTCTGTCCACTGCTGTAACTATAGAGGCGCTCACCGCTACACGGAGTGTGAGAAGCCCCTTGACTGGACTCGGATCATGCGCGGCCTTCAGGCGGCACACATGCAGCGGATTTCCTCGAGTGACACACGGACTGGGCGCGCCGCGACCACGAGTGCAGCAGACACATCCGTTTCATCAGGGGGCAGCGATGATGTGGATCCTCGGGATCGCACGATCGCGGAGCTTCGTCAGCTGCTAGCGCTTCATACTTAGGGAGGTGCGAGTGTGTTGTCATAGCTGAGTGGTACCCACACAGCTTGTCTTACTGCGTCTCTTGCCCGTGATGATGCTTGTGGTGGAGCTATGTCGGCTTGCGATGAGGATGGACCTGACAGTACTGACTGGCTTGACGAGTCACATATCCGTGTTGTTCGTCGTTGTCCTGGGTCCTCTGCTGAGCGTCCAGCAAGGCAGTGTTCTGTGGCACATTGCTCAGTGTCAAAGACTGGTTGTGAGCCGGGTGGCATCTGGATTATTGACTCTGGTGCCACCCATCACATGACCTGTCGTCGTAGTGACTTTGTTATGCTCGATGCCGTTGCGTCCGTTAGGTATGTTCGCACTGGGTCTGGTTAGTCATTGCCTGTGCAGGGAGTTGTTATTGTGCGGTTTGATGGTCCGTCTGGCCCCTCGTAAATTTCTGATGTTATTTTTGTCCCTGCTCTTGAGCTCAGCCTGCTCTCTGTTCGTGCATGCACCAGGGTGGATCTCACGGTTGAGCACTCTGCTGACTCTGCCACAGTGACTGCTCTTGACACACACGCCATCGTGCTTCGTGCCTCTGTTGTTGATGACATGTATCGTGTGTCTCGTTGCATTCCCTCTGTTTCTTCTCCCCCTCTCTCCTCTGCACGTGTGTTTGTCCCTGGTGTTCTCTCCCCTAAGCACCAACGCTTGTTACATCGTTGCCTCTGCCATGTGAGCTCGGACACTGTGTCCAAGCTCATTCAAACTCAGCCAACCCTCAGTCTTGACGTAGCTTCTTTTGAGAGGCCGTCCAAGACCGACTGTCTTTTTTTGGCCCAGGGTAAGATGCATCGCTGCTCTTACCCTGACTCCTCCTCCCGGGCATTACGTCCGCTAGAGTTGGTCCACTCGGACCTTCTCGGTCCTCTCCCAATCGAGTCCCTCTCTGATCGGGGTGGATATGTTCTCACCCTGACCGACGACTTCACCCGGATGCGGCGGGTCTATAGCCTCCACCACAAGAGCGATGCCGCGCTGGCGGTCCACTTGTGGCTTATGATGGCTGAGCGTCACTCTCATCACACTCTACACACGTTCCGCTCAGATCGTGGTGATGAGTTCTTAGGCGAGATGGATGCCTACTTTGCCGAGCACGGTATCTTTCACCAGCTTTCCGCTCCTGCTACACCACAGCAAAATGGTGTGTCTGAGCGTTGGAACCGCACCATGGAGGATGTGGTTTGCGCTATGCGGTCTGAGTGCGGTCTACCGGAGTCATTTGCCTTTGAGGGCTTCTCCTACTTGACGTGGGTCTGGAACCGCTTGCCGCATGGTCCACTTCCAGACCATGTCACGCTATACGAATTGTGGTTCAGCCATCGTGTTGATCTCCGTCTCTCCCGTGTTTGGGGGTCCCTCGCCTGTGTCTGGTACATGGAGGACTTGTAGGGGTCCAAGGTCTCACCTCGGGGACGCATGTGTACCTTCCTCGGCATCGCCCCGCGGTCAAAGGCCTGGCGCTTTTGGGACCCTGCTCGCCATAGCATTGTCGAGTCTCGAGATGCTCTGTCCTTTGAGGCTCTCACCTACCGCGACTTGTCCAGCATTCTGACGCTGGCTGCCGACCACGTTCCTACTTGTGTGGCCTCCTGGCGGATGGGGGAGTCTACTCCTGCGGATGGGTCCGTCCGGGCCTCCTCACCTGTGGTCCGGTCTCCGGCTGCTGACGATCCGGCCATCATGGTTGTGGGTCCAGTAGCCTCATCGTTTCCCTCTGGCACACCTGATCACGTGCCGGTGTCAGATCCCTCTGGCACACCTGATCCCGTGCCGTTGTCGGTCCCCTCTGACACACCTGATCCCGTGCCGATGTCAGACCCCTTTTGCACACTTGATCTCGTGCCGGTGTCAGACCCCTTTGGCACACCCGATCTCGTGCTAGTGTCGGTCCCCTCTACCACACCTGATCCCGTACGAGCGTCAGTCCCCTTTGACACACCTGATCCCGTACCAGTGTCAGCCCCCTCTGTCACACCCACTCCCGTGCATGCACCCATGTCCCCTACGGCTCTGGCTCAGCAGCCTTCCCCGCAGCCTGAGGTGAGTGCCTCAGCATCAGGGTACTCCCGCGAGCCCGGTGGTCGTCTTCGACCATTGGCCTCTAGGGCTCAGCGGACTGCTGACTCAGCACCCAGGCGCCCGACTCGTAGTGTTCAGAGTGGCGAGCCTGGCACGAAGGCCCTTGGCTTGAGTGTCCAGACAGACTACACTGAGGTGTATCCAGCATGTCCTTTCGGCCACGAGTTGGTCTATCGAGAGTTCTTGGTCGCTTGTGATGCCGCAGCCGACCTTGTCGTGGTCAGACCGAGTCCGGGGGCGTGTGTCTTAGCCACCCGGAGCACTCCCTCGACGACACCTCATCCAGGCACGTTGAAGGAGGCACTCTCAGCTAACGATAAAGACCTGTGGCATGCTGCTTGTGAGGATGAGCTGAGAGCTATCCATGAGCATGGTGTCTATGAGCTTGTCGACCTCCTGCCTGGGCGGAAGGCTGTACAGGTCAAGTGGGTCTTTCGCAAGAAGGTGAAGCTTGATGGCACACTGGATCGCTATGAGGCTCGCTTGACGGCCAAGGGGTTCTCGCAGGTTGAGGGAGTAGATTTCACTGACACCTTTACACCCGTTGGCCGCATGACCACCGCTCGTGCTCTGTTTGGGGTTATTGCTCACCACAACTGGGAGTTGCACCAGATGGACATGAACAACGTGTTCCTCCATGGCACCTTAGAGTAGGAGATCTACATGGTCCAGTCACCTGGATTCGAGGTCGGTGACAAGGTGTGGCGCTTGCGCAAGGCCTTGTATAGCCTGAAACAGTCACCCAGGTGCTGGAACTTGGAGATCACCGGCACACTGACACGTGCCAGTTACGTAAAGAGTGACGCTGACCCGTCCCTATTTCTCAGACGGACAGCTGAGAGCTTCACCGCCATCCTGGTCTACGTGGACGACCTCCTGATTGCGTCTCCTTCTATGGAGGCCGTGAAGTAGGCCAAGGCAGTTCTCCATGCTGCCTACAGGATGAAGGACCTTGGTCCTGCAGCTGTGTTTCTCGGGATGGAGATCGTGCGTGATCGTCAGCGACAGACAGTCTTGTTGTATCAGGCACGTTATGCCCGCGTTATGGGGGAGCAGTTTGCTGACCTCCTGGGTGCAGTTCCTACAGCCTCCACCCCCATCACACCTGACGGGCAGGATGCTCTGAATGTGGATGATCCCGCAGACCTAAGGGAGACAGTGGACCTGACCCTGTACTTGCGTCCAATTGACTCTTTGATGTACTTGGCCACTACCACACGACCCGACATTGCCTTCGCCGTCAACCTCCTTGCACAGTTTTCACAGTATCCTCGGGCGAGAGCCCTTCATGCGGCTGTGCGAGTGGTGCGGTACGTGGTGTCCACACCGTACCTCGGACTCTGCTCTCGATGACAGTGTTTCGTGAGTTGCATCAGTCTGTGCCTTGCATCGTTCTGCGTTGTGACAACCAAACTGCTCTTGCCATTACAGAGAACTCTGGCGTTTTTCATGCACGCACGAAGTACATTGTTGTTGAGCATCACTTTGTGCGTGATCTTGTGGAGCGACAGGTGATCTCCGTCATCTGAATCGGCACAGACATGCAGCGGGCTGACTTCTTGACGAAGGCACTTGTGCGCGGAAAGGTCATGGTGGCCATTCATTCTTTTGGGGTACGCCCCTTGCTTGAGAGTGGCTGAGAGTGGGGTGTGTGAGCATGGACTGTTGAGGATCTTGTTGTGCACCTATGTCAGTTCTGCACGTGTATGGACATGCATACCATTGGGTCATGGGGGAGTGTTGTGATGTGAGTTGTTTCCGTCTGTTTGTACAACTTACTGTGACCACTCGGCCGTGTCCATGCTCGTGCAGATCCCTGATGCGGGCCCAGCTGGCGCCGAAGCATTGACGGTTGGTGGATCCATCCACGAGCAGCTGCCAAACGGCTGCCACGACGTCCCGGGTGCTTGCTTGGGTGCTTTGTAGTTTTTCTGCAGACGCTAGAGTTTTCTCGGTGGACTGGCTCTCGAGCCCGATTTGCATGTTTTGCATTGTCTGTCCACCGGTAGATGCCGGACTTGTGTGTGTGACCAGTCGTAGCGTCCGGCTCGAGATTATGCTTATTTAAATTCAGACGGTGTTGCGTTTGGATGCAAGTGCGAAGAGTTGCAGCCAAAACGGTGGTTTTGAGCCGGTTTTAGGACAAACTGACATTGTCGCGTGCGTCACCCGCCGTGTGCCGCGACAGGTATTTATGCTCTGTGCTTGTCAGTTGTCATTTATCTCTGCTATTGGAGCTTATGAGACTTTGCGCGTCTCCGTAGCATGTTCCTTGTTGTTTCTTGCACCTGCTTGCTTGATAGTGCGCCAGCTGACTAGACAGTGTCGCCACATCAGCAGCAGCAAGGTTAGGAAGCTTCCTAGCAATTTCTCAGTTAATTTGCCGGTTGCCCATCCAACGTGCTTCATTCTGATACCAAGTGTGATGTCGAGTAGAAGGTAGGTGGTTCAGAAGGATGAGGTGCGGGACAAAAGACGATTCAGGGATTTGGGGCAAATGGACAATTTGTATTAAGCAATAACTGTACTTTGATGAAAAGTTTTGAATGACTCAAGGACATATTTAAAATGCTAAGAATGAGAATGAGGCATATGTGTGGTCCTCAACGCTTGAGCCGAGCGACGCGAGCGAGGAAGCGCTGTGAGTGGCTGCTTCGATAAGCTCCGCTGAGAAGTCGGGGGGCTTCGAGAATATAAGGGCGCACTTTGATCAAGATATAGCCTTTTCCATTAGTTGACCAATCAATATCGAGACATTGATATAGTTCGCGACACTTATGTCAACCTTCTTAGCAGGTGGTCGGGGTTGTCATAAACTTCTGGAACGGAAAACCGAAGGTCGGGGGGCAGTTGGCAAAAATGCCCTTGGATGAACGGCGTAAGAATCCAGAGGTCGAAGTGCGGTGGGCCATGAATGTAATGACAGAAAGGCCCACTCTTGGAGTTTAGGGACATAACAAGAGCAGAAGGCAAGTTACCAGTTTTTCACGCATGCAAATGTTTGTTACTTGGTCCTGAGCAAGTAATTAATGGAACATGGTTTTCCTCACAAGGTGCATTTTCATGTCAAGTTTGAAATGGATTTTGTGGACAAAGATTGCAAAATGAGGTTGTAGCATTTTTTCCTTTTGCATCGTCATGCGTCGATGTGATACTGGAGTATTTGGCATGGAATAATGTGTATGAAATCATTTTTTTCACTTCAAAATATGCGCCACAATCGTCCACCAAGTATAAGGCAGAAAGAAATTGTCATTCGCGTTTCCAATGAGATTTGATGGAAATTGAAAAATAGATGTAGTAAAATATTTAAACTGTTATTTAGTGCCGGATAATCTTCACGGGTTTTACCAGAACCCATTTGACAAATATGGGGTTTATGTGGTGTACAGTATTATCGGCTTGGATTGGAACAAGTTCCTGATGCAGGATATTTAGTATACGTAGGAGAGATCAGCGGGGTACCTGGCAACCTTGTCGCTGGCACTTTTCGGCACCTGTCATTGCCGCGTTGTAGGCTACACGTGAAAGGGGCTTCCATAACTGCATGGGTTTCACGCACTCACTAAGCATGGGTTTTAAGAAACGGGGGGGGTGACCATATACCCATCGATTTCGTGAATAAGCCTCCCATATTCATGTATCGCTCTTTAACAACCCCATATCCAGCGAGCAAGCACTTTAACAACGAAACATCCACCGGTCGCAGAAAAACAACGACGTATAAAAAAAAAAGTGCGCGAACACCATGCCGTCGCTGCATGAAATGCAGCTTCGGATGGATGACGTCATCACGCCCCTTGAACAATCACAAACCCCACGTTTGAGGTGTTTGTGATTGTTTGAGGGAGGGGTTTGCGTGGGGTTTGCGTGAGGGGTCCGAGACACCCCATGCGTTGAAAGGGAATCTGTTGGGCCCCGCTACCGCGGGGCCCAGCAGATGCCCGCGCAAAAAATAAAACCTTCAACCCCGAATGTAATTCGGGGTTGGGTTTGAAGGTGTTTGTCTCGCAAACCTAAAGGGTTTTGTGTGCCATGAAAAAAAACAAAGTTTGACATGGGCGTTTTCGCTCAATCGCGATCGAGCGATGACCCATTTTTTTCGATTTTTTTTTTCGACGCGCAAACCCCCTATTACGATGTAGGGTTTTATGTTTTGCGTGGGCTCCACCCGCGCAAAACATAGAAAACCCTAAATCGTAATAGGGGGTTTGCGCGTCGAAAAAAAAATTGGAAAAAAATGGGTCATCGCTCGATCGCGATCTCGCGAGGGAGCGAGGGTCGCGATCGAACGACGGTCACATGACCCTCCTCGCCATGCTCGATCAGCGACGCATGTCGCTGATCGAGCATGGCGAGGGAGGAGCATATGTCGTTGTTATATTTTAAAGTGCTGGATATGGAGGACATAAAATTCCGCATTTGGATATGGGAGGGTCCGCCCTTCGGGAATGTGGATATTAGAGCTATTTCGCCCTTTAAGAAACNCGCAAAAAATAAAACCTTCAACCCCGAATGTAATTCGGGGTTGGGTTTGAAGGTGTTTGTCTCGCAAACCTAAAGGGTTTTGTGTGCCATGAAAAAAAACAAAGTTTGACATGGGCGTTTTCGCTCAATCGCGATCGAACGACGGTCACATGACCCTCCTCGCCATGCTCGATCAGCGACGCATGTCGCTGATCGAGCATGGCGAGGGAGGAGCATATGTCGTTGTTATATTTTAAAGTGCTGGATATGGNTGGGCCCCGCTACCGCGGGGCCCAGCAGATGCCCGCGCAAAAAATAAAACCTTCAACCCCGAATGTAATTCGGGGTTGGGTTTGAAGGTGTTTGTCTCGCAAACCTAAAGGGTTTTGTGTGCCATGAAAAAAAACAAAGTTTGACATGGGCGTTTTCGCTCGATCGCGATCTCGCGAGGGAGCGAGGGTCGCGATCGAACGACGGTCACATGACCCTCCTCGCCATGCTCGATCAGCGACGCATGTCGCTGATCGAGCATGGCGAGGGAGGAGCATATGTCGTTGTTATATTTTAAAGTGCTGGATATGGAGGACATAAAATTCCGCATTTGGATATGGGAGGGTCCGCCCTTCGGGAATGTGGATATTAGAGCTATTTCGCCCTTTAAGAAACCGAATGGATCCTGAATGGAGTTAGATCGTATTTACCCGTGGACGGCCACCTCCATGCCTACCTCATATTCGCAAGGGACGTCACACAAAAACTTTGGGTCGGTCATCGACGTGGCAAAGGCTCAATCGAGTCATCGACAGGAACAGTGACGTCGATAGTGTTCCGAAGTTCTTCGAAAGCGCGCCATATAACCAACCGACGGTGCCGTTTGAGTGCCGGAATCCCTAGGTGTTTTCAGATTGACGGTGGCGTTCGCTCAGAAATGACTGGACCTTCCCGATTTCAGTCTGTGTAAACTTGCGTGCTCCCTTCCTAAATGAAAGAGCGGCATAATTCGATCGTAGTATAAACAAAACGGCAGTGACAATATATCCAAAGATCTCAATAAGTCAGCGATGTCCAAGTTTCATTCATTCACAATGCCATAACCAGACATTGGAACTTTAAGAACGGAATGCCCAACAATTCGTGGATTAAATAATTTTCACACATGAGGTTCTATTTAATAATATAATTTCTGATAAACTTTTAATTCATGTAGTAATACCCAGATTTGGAGCACTGGCAAATTAACAACTAATGAATGGTCCCCACTAGCGCCAATGGTCACTTTTGTCCATCGAGTAGACATTAAGGAGCAAGAGAGACACCTTAGAAATTTTCCTTTTTGCATCCGACATGTTCAAACAGATTATTATATGCATTTCACACCAATTCAACCTCATCGTAGTCGCATTACACAAGCAGCACAAGAAATGTGGCTTTTCGATGAGCGGACGTGTTTAGAGATATTTTGCTTCTCATTCGCAAATTTCATTGCATGCCATTTTCTTCAGGAAATGAAGCCCCAAAAATGATTTAAAATCATGAAAAATAGACGTGTGGGAATTTTCCCCAACCACCAATGTTACATGTAGTCAGATGTTGTGGACACAATTAAGACCGAGCAACATTTAGATTCATAGTTAAAATTAAAGGGAATTCATACGTTTAATTTTTAATCATCTTTTATTGATTATTATAAAGATTTTTATGCATGAAATGTGCAGAATTTGTGTAAATGAACACATAACAATGGGTATAAAATTCAAATATGGGGTCCTCAACATAATTAATCATGGACGTCCATCAACAATGCACTATTTAACTAGAATAGGAAGGGCATGAAGCTAATATATGATTTCTGATCCTCTATGTTAATGCATTTTCTCCATGGGTGAATCTCTTCTGCCTAATTACTTGCTTGGTGTAGTGGATGTAATTTTATCTCATTGGCTCGATTGGGTTTTGGTGGATTTTTTTTGCATTTTTGTGGAAAGAATTTTATGAAATATCTGAATTATTACCTCATACTTGGTCCAATGATTGATACATTTCTATTCCACAAAATTGTATTCGATGCATTCTCACTATATAAAATTCAAGTTAAAATCCTATATTTTTACATGTTGGTAGAAAAGGGTTTAGAGCTTGATTTCTATTGTGATTAGTTTTTTATATGGGATATAATATTGGGATATCATTATTGTTTTCTCCACTTTATGTTTTTTCTTTTTTGGAGCAATCTGTCTTTTGAAAGAAGTTACGTTACCTTCCATCCCTGAAAGAGCTGGTCTTGGTTGGTTACATTTTTCTACCCTGAAATTGAAGTATGTTTTCGAAATTGTAAAGGAGAATCGTTGTCTGGATATGATTTTTTGTTTATTTTGTTTCATATTTTATTGGTTTCGCCTGTTTCGTGTAGTTGGTGATTTTAGAGGGAATAACCACCGCTTTAAAAAGTGCACCTTTGTTCTTGTTTCCTCGTCTATTGAAGTCTTACAGAAAAGGGTGCTTTACTTTTGAAGGGATGACGTGGTCCTGGCGCCTCGATCACGACACACACCGTTTGGATCTTTTACGTCACGAAGTGATGTCAGTTGCGTCCACCTGGCATGAAATCCCGCCTGGCACTGATGAGAACCTGCCGCGAGGGTTCTGAGACTTATTGTTTTGGGAACTGTTCGTTTAGAATGTTGTCCTCTGTCTTTGCAGTCCGCTGTGGATATCATTCTTGTTATTCAATACTTTTTTATTCGAGAAATACTTTGTTTCGCAGAACTTCAGCCATTGCCGTTGAAAGATGCAAGCTTGTCGTCGGATCATCTTTTTTCCTGTTTTTCCTAGTGAAATGGATGTTTCTATTTGTTGTCCGGTCTACAGGTTATTCCGATGATAAGTCCCCCCTTTCCCGCTCGAGCGGATGCACGTGGGGGGGGGGAGGGGGGGGGATTGAATCAGTACAGGTTTTACCACTGTCGCACAATATTTCTTTCCTTTATGGTGCAATCTACAATAAGAAAAACAGGGCATCTGTGGTAGCGTATTCGCTGTTTGTACCCCCCAATGCACTTGCTAGAAAAATCAGCATTTCGGTATACGGTGGCGCAATGTTCATATCGATCAACGGAAACATTAAAAAAGCATTTGAAACGCGAGTGCATCTTCCACGTCCCCGCTTCATACCGGTTGCGAAAAGAACTTCAGACAGGACCTCGCATCGTCCGTCGAAATTGGGAACCAGCTCGAAGCCTTCCTGCGCGCGGCTGGCCGCCCTTCCCCGCGGTGCCACCGGCTCATCCTAAAGCCTTTCGTTCGCCGCCAACATTCATGAATGTACCACACAGCAAACGGAGAGCGTACATAGCAGAGTGCACAGCTCAACTCTCATCGAAATTGTCAGCACCAAGTGCGACCACCTCCGCGAAGGACTGGCGCAGGACGTTGCCATTTAACAATGAGATAAGAAATTTGCTCTTTCCCACTTCTGCCCCATCCTGCTCACACCTACCGCGAGGGCTCCGCTCCCGGCACGAGTCCGACGCACCCGGGGCGGGACATCTTTGAAAGTTCCGCTCTCGCTCATCCCCATGGTCGGACCAGCACATCCCAAGGCCCCCTGCAAAAGCCCAGCCCCGGCCCCTGGCCTCTCTGCTCCAAGAGCATAGGCCCAAGTCTCCACGGGCAACAGTGTCTGCACTCGAACACTCGCACGCCAGACGCAGCGTTTCCCGCGCCTGTGCTCAGCAACAGAGGCGAGGTTAGTTCGGCGAACAAAGCTCGCGTGGTCTTAGTAGAGCACTTAGGGCACTTCCCCGGGCCGCACTCATTGCCGTAACAGCGGGCGCTCAGGACCGGGGAGCGACAGAGGCGAACGTTATCAACGCGCAGGAGGAAGGAAATTCACCCCGTCGTTTGGACGACAGCCGTACCGGGCAAGTCCCGGCATTCGTAAAACTGTTTCCAACTCTTCCCGGCTGCGCTCCCCGCGCAGCGCCCCTTACTCTTCACTGCTCAAACCTACCCCCCTTTCCCTTGGTTGGGCCGTGCAAACATGGGGCCCCGCAAAGGCTCCAAAGACTCAGAAAAGGGCAAGAATGATGGCGCCATCGTCGTCGACAAGGACACAAGGGAAAACGATAACGACAAGGACAAGGAGAAGGAGAAGGAAAAGGAAAAGGCGAACCGAGTGAGCTTCGCGAAGCTGTTCAAGTACGCGGACCGCCTGGACGTGCTGCTGATGGTGGTGGGCACGGTGGGTGCGGTGGGGCTGGGAGTGGCGATGCCGCTTCTGTCGCTGCTGTTCGGCCAGCTCACCAACGCGTTTGGCCAGAACACTGGCGATGTCAACATGCTCGTAGAAGAGGTCACCAAGGTATGGGTGGCGAAGGGATAGCAGCGACAGCATCGCCTTGTCCCCATGCGCTCTGTGGCGTGCTGCTGCTGGTGGTGGCGGTGTTGGTGGCGTCGTTGGTAGAGGTTACGGCGGTGATGCCATCACCACCACCGACACCACGTCATGGCGCATATGGGATAAGCAGTGCCATTGCTGGTGGCGGTTGTTGTGACATCCTTGTCGTCGTTGTGGTCATCGTCGTCATGGTCGCCATCGTTGCGACCTCTGCCGCCGCAGTCGTTGTCATCATTGTCGTCGCTGCCGCCACCGATGCAGCCGCCGCCACCGTTGTTCTTTGTCATCGTCATCATCGTCATCATTGTTGTCATCACCGCTGCTGCCATTGTCGCTGCCGCTGCCGCTGCCGCCGCTGCTGCCAGCCCTGCCGCCACCCCTGCCACTGCCATCGCCGCCATCTCTGCTGCTGCCGCTGCCGCAGCTGCTGCCACCGCCACCACCGCTGCCGCTGCTGTGGCCGTCGTCGTTGTCGGGCACATTGTCGTCGTCGTTATCGCCGCCGCCGTCGTCGTCGTCGTCGTCGTCGTCGTCGTCGTCGTCGTCGTCGTCGTCGTCGTCGTCGTCGTCGTCGTCGTCGTCGTCGTCGTCGTAGTCGTCGTCGTCGTCGTCGTCGTCGTCGTCGTCGTGTTGTCATTGTTGTCGTCGTCGCTGTCGTCGTCGTCGTCGTCATCATCTCCGTCATCGCTGCCATCGTCGTCGTTGTCGTCGTCGTCGTCGTCGTCGTCGTCCTCGTCGTCGTCATCGTTGTTATGGTAGTCGTCATTTTCGTCGTCCTCGACGATGAGGTTGAGGACCTTGTGGTCATCATTGTTGACAGCGGCGGTGGCGGCAGCGGCTGTGTCGTGTTGTCGTTGTCGTCGCCATCACTGTCACCATTGCTACCGCCACTACTGCCGCAGCTGCTGACTCCACTGCTGCAGCCAGCGCTGGAGCTGCTGCCCTCCCCACTGTGGTTGCTGTCGTCGTCTCGCTCTCTCTGTCATCCTTGCTGCAGTCGGCGAAACTGTCGATGTCGCCGCTGCTCGAGTTACTGATGTTGCCGCGGCCGTGGCTGCCAATGTCGCCACGGCTGTCGGTGCTGATGCTGCCGGGACTGTCGCTGCCACTGTCGCCACCGCCACTGTCTTTCATGTTGCAGCCACACTAGCCACAGTCACAGCTGCCGCCTCTGTAGCCACCGACATTGTTGCGGATGCCGCTGCTGTTGAGGTAGTGTTGGTGTGTTCATTCCGGTGGTTTGTCTTTGGGCTTTGGAACTTTCCTGTGTTGCTGCTTTGGAACTTTCCTGTGTCTGACATTCCTCTCTCTATTGCACCTCAGATGATCAGACGTCACCTCCCCCCCCCCCCCCCCCCCCCCCCCCCCCCCCCCCCCCCTGCCCTTCCCGCGCACCCCAGGCAAAGTCTGTGCACAATGGGCAGTCCTGGTGGGGGGGACGCATCGGCACTCTGCACACCCCACATGAGGAGGGTTCACAGCCTTGCCATCCTTAGTGGCCAAGCACATGTGCACTTCGCACGTATGTGTGAACTCAGTGACGGCCGGGCTCTCGTAAAATGTGCGACTCTGTTTCGCTGGCACGTCTAGACCCGATTCCCCCAGTTCTGTGTGCCATTCCCTGCTGCTGTGTCTCTGATACCGGCTGTCCAACTGCCCTGCTGGGTGCGTGTGCATGTGCGTGTTCGTGTGCGTGTTCGTGTGCGTGTT
>SZWC01000860.1:101767-114600 GCA_023375785.1 Penium margaritaceum | reverse complement strand
GCGCACGTAGCCCTGGCCCTACCAAGTTTCGTACTCCTCTGCCTCAGGGACTCTGCTGCTCCCCCTCTCCCCTGAACATCTGTGCAAGTGTCAAAACACTGCCCACTGCCCATGACCTCCAAAACGCCCCCCTTCTCCTCCGTCCCTCTTCCCTTGGTCTCGAGCGTACTGCACCTTTCTCCTGCAAGCGCTCTTCGCCATCATGATCTGTGCCTCAAATCTGTGGCCGCAAACACGCAGGTGTTCTTCGCCATTGTGATGAGCGCGATGGGAGTGGCCCAGTCCGCCGGCCTCGCCCCAGACGTGGCCACGGTGCAGACGGCCGTCAACTCCATCTTCCGCATCCTCGACCGCCACTCCGCCATCGACCCCTCGGCCCCCGGCAAGACGGTGGAAGGAGAGGGCGGCGTGAGAGGGGAAGTTGAGCTGCGCAACGTGTGCTTCCACTACCCCTCGCGACCCGACGTGACCATCTTTGACCACCTCGACCTCACCGTGCCTGCTGGGAAGGTGGGTCGGGCTGAACCTCGTTGTTCTTGCTTTTTTTTTGCGCGGACGACACGGGCACGACAGCTTAGCTTGGTCCTGGGCGGAGGAGCCGGCTGTCTTGTTCCAGACCCTGGCCCCCGGTTGCATGGCATGCTTTCCATGTATTGCTGTTTTGCGCGTACACAAGACATGGGATGTGAGATGTGAGAATTTAATTTTTTAAGACGCTTTGCAAAGCGTCTAAAAAAATTAAATGCTGTTCTGCGCGTACACAAGACATGGGATGTAAGATGTGAGACATGAGCCAGGAGATGTGACCCCCCCCCCCCCCCCCCCCCCCCCCCCCCCCNCAGGCTTTCTCTGTATAGCTGTTTTGCGCGTACATGAGACTTGGGACGTAAGATGTGAGACATGAGCCAGGAGATCTACCCCCCCCCCTCCCCTCCCCTCCCCCTCCCTGGGTTGTGCTTCACCTGAAACATGAGCAGACGGTCGCGTTGGTGGGTGAGAGCGGCAGTGGCAAGTCCACCGTGATCGCATTGGTGGAGCGCTTCTACGACCCCCTGTCAGGCATGGTGCTGCTGGACGGCTGCGACATCCGCACGCTGCAGCTGCAGTGGCTGCGGCGGCAGATGGCGCTCGTGAGTCAGGAGCCCACCCTGTTCAACGTGTCCATCCGCGAGAACATCGCCTACGGTCGGGAGGGCGGCACGTCGGAGGCGGAGGTCGTGGAGGCGGCCAAGGCCGCCAACGCGCACTCGTTCATCTCCGCGCTCCCCGACGGCTACGACACGCTCGTGGGGGAGCGCGGGGTGCAGCTGTCGGGCGGGCAGAAGCAGCGCGTGGCGATTGCGCGGGCCGTGCTGATGGACCCGCGCGTGCTGCTGCTGGACGAGGCCACGAGCGCGCTGGACGCCGAGAGCGAGAAGGTGGTGCAGGACGCGTTGGAGAGGGTGATGGTGGGCCGAACGACGATCGTCATCGCGCACCGCCTCGCCACCATCGTCAACGCCGACAAGATTGCCGTCTTTCAGAGGGGGCGGGTGGTGGAGGAGGGCAGTCACGACGAACTGGTCGCAAGGGGCGGAGCCTATGCGTCGCTCGCGGCATTGCAATGACCGCCTGTAGGACTGGAGCTGCTACATCTGGAGAAAGGGGCGCACGACGGCACGACGACTGGAGGGTGGGGGGGGGGGATGTTGTAGACGTTGGCAACGGTTCTGTTGCCCTAGGCTGCTCGTAGCGTGGAAGGAAATGAAGCACCATGTCGTCTAATGTGGGGGTGCTTGTTCCTGCGACCAATTGTGTGCTGGTTTCATCTCCTCCTGACCCACTACAAGTCTGGAGAGTGGCACGAGCATCACGGTGAACAGGGCTGGTTGGCAGAGAGATTGTCGTTTCACAGCGACGGAGTCAGTGCAGTGCGGATCCTTTGTTAATAGTCACATGTTGGAGTGTCTATAGATGTACATCAAGAGTTTATTCTTGAGTTCTTAAGTAAATCACTCCTCTCACTTCCTACCATCATTCTGAACTAAAAACCACGAACTAGCGTAGAACCATGAAAAGTTTTGCAGCCCACATACACCACATCGATAACATTTAATAGTTTTGCAATCCACGGATGGATGTTGTAGGCCTTCTGCAAGCTAGGACACTATACGTGGCAGAAAGGGACTGGATTAAGGTAGCAATTCACGATAGTTTACAGACTCCAAAGTTGAGACGACTTGCAACAGTGACAAGAACATTGAGCGATGATAGTGCTAGGGGACCTCTTGACACTGTCGACACACACATTTCTGTAGATTATTGTGTTGGTTATGACTGTAATGCAAGTGACCTCTTGAATCTGTCCCCCCCTACATACACACACACACACACACACACACACACACACACACACACACACACACACACACACACACACACACACACACACACACACACACACACGCGCGCACGCACGCACGCACGCACGCGCGCACGCACGCACGCACGCACGCGCGCACGCACGCACGCACGCACGCGCGCACGCACGCACGCACGCACGCGCGCACGCACGCACGCACGCACGCGCGCACGCACGCACGCACGCACGCGCGCACGCACGCACGCACGCACGCGCGCACGCACGCACGCACGCACGCGCGCACGCACGCACGCACGCACGCGCGCACGCACGCACGCACGCACGCGCGCACGCACGCACGCACGCACGCGCGCACGCACGCACGCACGCACGCGCGCACGCACGCACGCACGCACGCGCGCACGCACGCACGCACGCACGCGCGCACGCACGCACGCACGCACGCGCGCACGCACGCACGCACGCACGCGCGCACGCACGCACGCACGCACGCGCGCACGCACGCACGCACGCACGCGCGCACGCACGCACGCACGCACGCGCGCACGCACGCACGCACGCACGCGCGCACGCACGCACGCACGCACGCGCGCACGCACGCACGCACGCACGCGCGCACGCACGCACGCACGCACGCGCGCACGCACGCACGCACGCACGCGCGCACGCACGCACGCACGCACGCGCGCACGCACGCACGCACGCACGCGCGCACGCACGCACGCACGCACGCGCGCACGCACGCACGCACGCACGCGCGCACGCACGCACGCACGCACGCGCGCACGCACGCACGCACGCACGCGCGCACGCACGCACGCACGCACGCGCGCACGCACGCACGCACGCACGCGCGCACGCACGCACGCACGCACGCCCGCCCGCCCGCACGCACGCCCGCACGCACGCACGCCCGCACGCACGCACGCCCGCACACACGCACGCACGCACGCACGCACGCACGCACACACGCACTCACTCACTCACTCACTCACTCACTCACTCACTCACTCACTGCAGGTGATTGATTTGTATCAAAGCTCTCGTGTGCAATGCTGATGTACAAGTCATGGAGCGCCCAGTGCTGGTTCTTCAGACAGATGCTCAAGTGTAAATCATAGCACCCACTCTGGATTTGCTGAGAGCTCCACTGTAGTGATCAAAGTTGACATGCTTCATATTCTTGTAGCATGACATGGAGCACACGTAGCACAGGAGAGCATGCATAAAAAAACGCTCGTGGTCGATGTGGTTTATCTTTTCAGTCATGCATGCAACAGACGAGTGATGCCGGGTTGTTGATCCCTCGGGACCACACGTCCGGGTTATCCCAGCATGTGAGAAACCACCGGAAGCACGTTCGCTTCACGGTTAGGTTCGATCCCTGGGTGGCGTCCGGGCCCCACATTGATAGCCTTGCGTGGGTGGCCCGGTCAACCGGCCTGTATCACTTCTCTGTCCTGTGACTAGGCTTCTTGTTTCCTCTTTCACGTTACATTTCTATGTAACGGAGTGGAGAGCTTGCTCCATTCCATGGCCTTGTACATGCCTCCTGTTGTGTTCATTTTGACTGGTCTATCCTAGCAAGCACCATCACTTGATGGTATTAGAGCAGGGGAGGCTTGCGCCTCCCATTCATCTTTTCCGCAAAGGATCCTGGACCTGGCCCGTCGACTTGGTGCAAGCAGTGAAGTCCACATCGGCTCTCTTGCCGCCTATGCTCTTATGCCCGTCACACTAAGCACTAGGCTACTTCCTTCGACAGCTGAATCATGAGGCCATCTGCCATCGTGACTGCCAGCTCCGCACTTGAGTCCAATTGTCTTCCTTCGTGTAGCCACGTTGCTGATTTAAAAGCAGCACCATCTACCTACTTTGGCAGCAGTCATTCCACTGCACCCATTCAGTACTCTCGCTGTCCCCATTCAGTACTCTCGCTGGCTTGGGGCACATTCTCAGCCCTGAAGCCCGGCCTCTGATTTGGCAGCAAAGACCCCCTCGCACTGCCGAAGCAGCTATCTTGCCATTGCCGCTGTCACTTCTGTCACCTCGCCCAACACTAAAGCTGGCCTGAGCCACTGGTGCAGCAAGAGCTTCGATCTGCGCATGGGTTGGCCAAAGTGTCGACAACATCTGGGGCCAAAGTACCACAACGTGCACTGCAGTGTGGTGTCTTCACATTCCCCCGGCCGACAGCCGGTGGGATTCACAGTCGTGGTCTTCCCTCGCACCTGATTGGGACACAGTGCAGCCAAGTCCTGTGCAAGGCTCAACTGCCTCTGCCACCACCACCTCTGAGTCTGAGCATTCTCATGCTACAGCTGGCAGCCCTGCCTGTGCTAGTCGTTTTCAACCTTTCTCCAGCAGCAGCAGACATTTTTGCAGTGGCTCCAACAGCAAGCACAACTCGTCGGTCGCCCCTAGGGCAGCTGTGCCGCCACCACCCTGGCTTCTCCTCTGGACACTAAGCCTGTTCTGACGTTGCCTACCTTGGCTCGTGAGCGTTGGCGCATTGGAGACGAAGTTGCGCAATACGAGGCAAAAGTAGAGAGAGAGGAGTGGTCACGCATGCACCGGCAGGATCCAGGCTACTACCCTGATGAGGATTTTGACGCTGCAGAGTGGTAGGTGCCAAGGCACACTGCCTTTCAGCCTCAGAGGACACTCCTACGCTGCAAAACATCCTGGCCACGGCACCTCCACTAGATCAACGTATGCTCCAATCACCTGTAAGCTCACCCATTGCCCAAAGAACTCGTTTGCAAAGTTCACGTGCCCTTCATGGTGGTGAAGCGCAGCCAGCCGCACTCGCCACATGCAGGTTGTCCGCTCATCGCTCTCATTCTCCTTCTGTTGTTGCTGGATCACAGTCGGTTTCGTCTTCTCCATCTGACATTCTCTCTGTTCTGGAGGCGGCACTCGTTGCCAGTTCAGTCGTTGCCTCCACCTTTGCGGCCACAACATGAGCAGCTCGTGCACCTGCTAGCACAGCTGCCGGCAGAGCTGTTGAGGCATACACTACTGCCGCGATGGATCAGGGGCCCCTTGCAGCAGCAATCAAGGTTGCTACTCAGGTTGCTGCTGCAGCTGACGTGGTGGCATCTGCAGCAGCAACCTCCTCTACAACACTCTCCAGTACTGTGACTTCTATCCACGTATCCATGTCTCAGGCCTTCTACGTCTCATCGACATCTTGGGTCAGGCCCCACATTCTCATGCTCATCTCCATAGCAGCAGCTGCCTGTGCTCTCTTTACAGCAGCTCTTGCTGGAGCATCGTACAAGCGCGCTGCCTTGCAAGCAGCTCCCATTGCACAGCACACAGACTGCGCTGTGAGCAAGATGACCAGGACACATTTGCTGACCACGTCGTCGCCTTGGTCCTCAATTTCTTGCAGTCCACACTGTGTGCTATCCCCTCTGAATCCACCGCCGCTGGCATCGGCGCCGCATTCTCCACTTCACCCACTTTGGCGTCCACCACGTCTGGTCCTACACAGTTTGATTCTCTTGTAGTTGCCGCCGCTGCTGGCGCAGTTGCCGCTAAAGTCCTTGCATTTCCCGTGCAGCGTCAAAGCGACTTTAACATGTCACCACGTCACTCCCTATCTCACATTCTCGTCTTGGGATGTATGCTTCAGTGCTTGGGCCCAGGGTGAGCAGCGCTGGGAATAATACCATGTCCCAAAACTGTCAGCCAACCCTCCCTTAGTTCTTGTTCAGTCGGAAGCAGCCAGAGCTATTCGTGCACTTATCAATGGGGGACTGGATGATCTCACTGATAAAATCGGCTCCTACCATGCTGACACCGCACGTCGCACACCGGCTGACCCAGCCGCTATCTATGCACTCATCAAGCGCCGCACCACAGTGACGGGACATGCAGCACAGAGGGTACTCACTGTCCAATTCAACCAACTATCTATGCGCGCTGACGAGACAGCTGATGCCTACTAGACTTAAATTCTCCGTTCTTTTTCCGACCTTGGCAAGGCCACCCCCGACCAGGTCCCAGTCATTATCTCCATCATCAACGGCCTCATCCCCAAGCTCTCTGACATCTTTAGAGAGGTCAAAGCCTCTGAGCTTGAGCACATGGCTGCTGAGCCCGTTCCAGCTGATGCTCCTCTTTGCATTGGGTCTCTTTGGGAGTTCACGGCACTGCGCCTCACTGAATGGTGAAGCACCTTGCATATCAAACACATCCACTGTGCTGCTATTGTAGCAGTAGCAACCGTGCACGCTCCACTGACCGCTCCCTCCATGTCCTCCTCCGCATCCTCTTCGTCTTCCTCTTCCTTTTCCACGTCAGCCACCTCCGTGGCTACTCAGGATGCTAGTTGGGGTCGCGAGAAAGGCAAAGGCAACTCTGCGGTTGGAAGGAAGCTTCATGGACAAGGTGGACGTGGGAAGGGTAAGAACTCCACCACCTCCTCATCTTCGTGCTCCTCCTCTAGCACTGTTACGTGCTGGAACTGTGGCACTCTTAGGAACACTACACTTAATTGTCCCTCTCCTCCTGATGATGCATGCCTTGCCTCCGCCATGCGTGCCCACTGGGCACAGTCTTCTGGCAACAGCGGCATCTCTACTTGTGCTTCTCTAGCGACTACCGCGGCTAGTCCTAGTCCAACGTTTGTAGCTGTTGCCTTCAGCAAAAACCGCTGCACTGCACCCTCCATCCTACCCCTGATAACCCTCTGTATATATTGCTGTGTATGTTTCCTCGGGTGTGCAGTGCATGAGGATTCAACGCTCGGTGGCGATCCATGCTGATCGTGGAGACACGCGTTTGCCAAGCCTATCAAGTGGCGGCGCCACCTTTTTGTCTCACACACTCCGCCGACCGTCAACCCTTGCCTGTCCCCGTTGGAAAACCTAGTTCTGTCCTTGAGAACTATGTGTCATAGTGTGTGAAAACTGTGATGAAAGACCTAGATTAGACCATAACTTGCATGTTTTTTAGGTCCACTGTAGGCTTTCTAACATCTGGCCTAGGCAGGCCCGCTTGGTGACTTTGCAGGTGCCATCACACCTTTTGTGGTCACAGGACAAGTTGACCCTCGCACCCCGTCGAGCGCTGGCGAGTGTTGCTCGCCGGCCTATGGATGAGACTCAACTAGCGAGTCTCACCCGCAACATGGTGGAATCCTGTTACTGACACACCTGTAGCAAAAACTTCTTGGTGCCCTAGGGTTTTGGATCTCATGTGCTCCACGCTTAACCAAAGAAAGTGCCATTGGTCCCATTAAATCTGCAACAAGATTCTCCTGGTATCAGAGATCTCTTTGGGGCCTGAAAGTGCGAGACCCAACCGTAGGAGCTAAAGAAGGGGGCGGCTGCCATGAGGACACCACGTCAGCTAGGGTCGGCGCGCTAAAGCAGGATGGTGAAGGCTGTCTAAGGCGTCGCCCTGGGCTTAAAGGGGTGTGCAAGCCCTAGCAAGGCCTCGCGCAGGCAGCAGGAGCTTGGGACGAAACACCGTCGACAAAGGGAGGCCCCACGCCTCTCCAAGGACCACCCCAAGGTGCCCAACTGCAGCTCTAGGGATGGCAAAAGGGTTTGGGGGGATGGGATCGTTCATGCAGGGTCCCAGGAAGTCTTCAGAGGCTTTCCTATAGAGTTTCGGGCTCTCAGCAGAAAACTGGGCCCAAAGTGGGCCCATCAGATTGCTTGATTTCCTTGGGCCTCCTTAGCACCAGTCGTAAGTAGGCAGACGACAGGAATCGTCCTCCGAGCGTCATGAGTGAAGTAGATGGGACAAATGGAGGCACCGACAGTGCTGGCAATGCGGGAGGTACTGGTAACGGGGGCAACGCTCCTAACCTCACTCTTACCACTGTCGCCATGGCACAGCTGGGACTGGGCCAGAAAGAACTCTCACCGCCACAGCTGGGGACGAGGGACTACCTTGCATGGCGGGACATTGTATTGTCATGGACGGCTGAACATGAATTAGAGGAACTGTACATCCGCCCGTCCCTAGACACAACAACAGACCTCATGCTACTGCGAGCATTCAACGCATTAACACGCGTACTGCCCGATCCGCAAGCCTACGACCTTCGCCATTTTCGCTTTGGCGGCAGAGGTGAGGATCCCTCCGATCCACGCAGTGGTGCAGCATGACCGCATGACACTTGGCTTCACCTGCCCACGCATCAAGAAGAGAAGGGCATGACCCTTGTAGTGAAACTCAGACATTGCCTCCGCAATCTCTATCCTAAACTAGGCGCACCGGTTGGTGATTTTTGGGATGAAGCCAAAACTCGTCGACGATTGTTGGGTCTGGGTGCCTCGTGCTCCATCCTTGAGTGGCTGGACGGCGAGCAGTACAAGGAGTTCCGGTGTGACCTACTACGTTGCTATCCAGTTGCTGGGATTGAGCTCCTAGACCTCGTCTCTGTCTTCAAAGAGCTACGCAACTACGAAGACATTCTGAAGGCTGAGGCACGGGACACGACAATTGCACCAACGACAGCGTATACACACCAGGATCCCTCTTCTGTTGCTGCTGCAATGACCCAGACCTCATTCACCTCACTTGGTGGATCCTCCAGTGGGGGTCGTGGCTGGTCTAGAAGCAGTGGTCACGGCCGTGGACGCGGCCATGGGAGTCAGAGGTGTAGCTACTGCAACCAGACTGGGCACTTTTGGCGCAGGTGTCCCTCTCTCCAGCGGCAGATGATGGAGAAACAGCAGCAGCTGTAGACACATCACCAGCAGAGGCAGACACAAGAGCAGTAGAGACAGGTACAACAACAGCATCAGCTACTGTAGTAGTTTCTCGCAGTGCAGCACTTTGGTGTACATGGGCCACCTGTGCTGCACCCCTATCACCCTGTAGCGGCAGCCAACTTTGGACTGTCGCCAACGCATCAGCTTCAGCCGCAGCCTTTGCAGCATATATCCCCACAGCCTGGAATCTGTGGGCTGCTTGCACACTCCGTGCCATGTTTTGCAACGATTCCCATGTCGGCTCCAATGTGGGCTCAGCATGTGTATGACGACATGGCAACCTCGCACACTGCTGTCATGCAGGAGGCTACTTTCACCACCTTCCCTCCAGAGACAACTGGAGCTCCCCAGCCAGGTCCGCACCTTAGACACAAGCACATCACCACATCGCATATCTTGCCCATGTACGAGTGGTTGTTTGATACTGTAGCATCACATCACATGTCACCTCATCGTCAGTTGTTTGTGTCTCTGTATGCAATGCATGATGTGGAGGGCGTGTTGACGGGCTCAGGAGAGGTGTTGAGGGTTGAAGGCATTGGGATTGCTGTATTGCAAGCACCGTGGGGGTCATGTGGCTGACTGGGGTTTTTTATGTCCCGTGACTGAAGGTAAACCTGTTGTCAGGGGGGCAGTTGGATTGCCAATCGGGCATGTTAACACTGATGCAAGCAGAAAAATGCATGTTGTTTGATGCGCATGGTGCACTGTTGGCTGATGGGTCCTTGCATGCCGACATGCTTTACCGCCTAACCCTGTTCCCTGCATTGCCCTCCAACCGTGCACATACTCACATCATGACCAAACCAGACACTCAACACAGTGAGCTCATTCACCCCGAAGACTGCCTCACATGAAAACTGAACTGGTCACCGGTCTGTCGAAACACCAACCGCCACATGGACTGAGCCCGGACGACCCTCCTCATGGCCTTAAAGCATCTGCTTGTCTGAAATGGCAGGAAGGAAAGGCGCACCAACAGAGTTTTCCTTTATCACAACATGTAAGTGAGGCACCGCGTGAGTTGGTGCATGCCGACTTGACTAGACCAGTATGCTTCATTGCATGTCTTGACACTGGCAGATGACTACAGTCGTTTCTGCTGGAGTAAAGCGGATGCACAACGGGCAATCATGGAATGGATTCCCCTTGCTGAGTGACAGACTGGGTGCTCTCTACACATCCTTCATACAGAAAGGGGTGGGGAATTCCTTGGCCCACTTGAAACAGACCTAAAAACTAGAGGCATTGTTCATCAAACTACTACAACCTACACACCTCAACAGAGTGGGATAGGTGAGAGATGGTACAGAATGTTGGGCGATGCTCTGCGCACCCTACTGGCTGAGTTTGGTCTGAACTTTGGATTCTGGGAGGAAGCTGTCAAGTACATTACCAGGGTGTGGAACAGGATGCCTCAAGGACCCCTACCCAGGACCACCACTCCCTGTGAGAGATGGATCAAGCAGAAGGCAGACTTATGCCCTGCACGGGTATTGGGCATAATGGATTGTGTTTGGTTTGCTAACCCACAACGCAGCCACAAGTTGAGTCCACGGGGCAGGTGGTGTGTTTTTGTCGAAGTTTCTCATGCCTTGAAGGCATGGAAGTTTTGGAACCCTGTGCGAGTTAGAGTTAATCAGACTACTTTCATACACTCGAGGACATGTGTACAATAGGTATGGCTATGTGTGTAGACCTTTCTAGGATGTGAGAGAGGCACATAGTGGTGGCACTATCTATACAATTTTGTTAAATTTCCTTAGTGAAAATCAAATGTAGTTTTTCATTTTTAACGTCACTTGTTTAGTGATACAGTCCTTCATATACTTACCTCAAACGCTTTCGTCTTTTGGACTTCCCATCAAGTGGAAAGTGTATGAGAGAGTGGCCAGAATTTTGTATGGCAGCAACATACAAAAGTACACGTAAGTACAAGGAGGAGAAACTTCACAGAAGTGGTAGGTGATCATGTACACAAATGTACTATTTCAATCTAACGTCACTTGTTTAGTGATATAATCCTTCATATACTTACATCATACACTTTTTTCTTTTGAACCCCCCTCTCCCGTCAAGTGAAAAGTGTATAAGAGGAGTGTATAAGGGAGTGAACTGATTTTTGTATAATATAGACATACAAAAGTATGCTTTTGTGCAAGAAGGAAAAAGTTCATAGAATTTATATGAGCCCATGTACACAAATTAAATATTTCAATGTAATGTCACTTGTTACGTAATACACTCCATACACTTACCTCATACACTTTTGTCGTTTGGACCCCCCTTCCCCCGACCCCCCTTCCCGTCAAGTGGAAAGTGTATGAGAGGATTATACGAGAGAGTGAACAAAATTTGGTATGATAGTGACATATAAAAGCACACTTGTGTGCAAGGGTTAGAAAATTCATACAAGTGATAGCTTATCAAATACGCAAATGTATCATTTCAATGTAACATCACTTGCTAAGTGATACACTCCGTCATACACTTGTCTCACACACTTTTGTCATTTGGACCCCCTCCTCTGAATCCCCCCTCCCTCCTCCTCCCTCCCCTTCTACCCCGGTCGAGTGGAAATTGTATGAGGGGAGTGTATGAGGGGGTGAACAAAATATAATATGACGGTGATATATAAAACTACACTTGTGTACAAGGAAGAGAAACTTCATAGAAGTGGTAGGGGATCATTTACACAAATGTTTTTTTTTTCAATATAACATCACTTGTTTAGTGGTACACTCCTTCATACACTTATCTCATGCACCATTGTCTTTTGGACCCCCCCACCTTCCTCCTCCATCAAGTGGAAAGCGTATGAGGGGAGCATATGAGGGAGTGAATAGATTTTTGTATGATAGCGACATACAAAAGCACACTTGTGTACAAGGAGGAGAAACATCATAGAGGTCATATGAGATCATGTACACAAATGTATTAATTTTATATAACTTCACTTATTTAGAGATTCACTCCTTACACTTGCCTCATAAAATTTTACCGTTTGGATCACCCCCCTCGACCCCCTCCCCTTGTCAAGTGGAAAGTGTATCAGGGGATTCGATGAAGGAGTGAACAAAAATTGGTATGACAGTGACATACAAAAATACACTTGTGTACAAAGAGGAGAGACTTCATGGAAGTTATATAGGATCATGTCCACAAATGGATTATTTCAACGTAACGTCACTTGCTAAGCGATACACTCCTTCATACACTTACATCGTACAGTTTTGCCCTTTGGGCTCCCCTCACCCCCCCCCCCCCCATCAATTGCAACGTGTATGAGGAGATTGTATGAGGGGGTGAACAAAATATGGTATGACAGTGACGTACAAAAGTAAACTTGATTACAAGGAGTAGAAACTTCATAGAATTGATATCATGTACACAAATGTATTATTTCAACGTAGCGTCACTTGTTCAATGATGCACTCCTTCATACACTTGTCTTATATACTTTTGTCATTTGGACCCCCCTCCAACTCCTTCCCCCCACCCCCACCTCCCCCCCCCGTCAAGTGGATAATGTTAAGGGGATTGTATGATTGAGTGAACAGAATTTGTATGACGGTGGCATACAATAGCACGCTTGTGTACAAAGAGGAGACACATCATACAAGTCATATGAGATCATGTACACAAATGCATTATTTCAACGGGGACGTCACTTGTTCAGTCATACACTCCTTTATAGACTTGCCTTGTACACTTTTGTCGTTTGGACCCCCCCT
>SZWC01000860.1:81548-98982 GCA_023375785.1 Penium margaritaceum | reverse complement strand
CCCCCAAGACTCGACGAATGTATTGGGGGACTGTATCGGTCTGTGTATCTGACATACAATAAAAAATATACGCAAGTGTATTTGTACACTTGTGCACTACATTTACCCCCCTCCACATACACAGCCCAATACGCATCATCGATACACTTGCACTTTGGAGGGTGGGGGGAGGGGGGGGACAACCCCCCCCCCTCCCCCCAATTGAAAAATGGATCTAGCGAGTGTATCGGTGACTGATGCGGGTAGACAACCGCAAGGAATGACATATGGATTTCTTCCATCGGCGGCATAAGTCAATATGAGCTGTCGATGTCTCTGATCGGACGGACCAATTACTCTTTTTCCGGAGGAAAAAGAGTATCTTGGCGTTTATGTACATCGGATCAAAAGAGATGCAAGTGTTCATTCAATTGTGTATAAGATTGGACTTCCTCGATATAAGGTTTTCCATACATAACCCTGAATATATCCGCCGATCGGGATGGGGGGGGGGGGGTGGGTTGGGTCACGCTTGATTGTTCATACCCACCGCTCGAACGTCGGATCACCCATTTACACACGTAATATCCATATTAGGTTGTTGACACCATCAATTACACATATGTGTCTGCTCAACATTTATAGATATAGCATACGTTTTCATAGGGTACACAAGAGGATTCAATTTTTCAGAAAACATATGCTGAAGTTATCTGAAACAGAAACCGAATATTTTTACAGTGATTTTTTTTAAAAAGCATCCCTTTCCAAGAAAGTTCAGTGAAATTATTGTATTCACGTACATTGAAGTTTTTTTGTACATGATTGTAGCAAGCAATTTCTCGAAAACATAAACAATTGTCCGGCATTTTTTCTTCGAAGGCTCCTCACCATATGTTTCCATCTTGTACACTCATTATTCAGTGTATGGATTTGGGGTGACTGGGCATAAATGGTGTAATGCACCCACGCACTAAGCACATAAGGGTTGAACATCACTTCGTCCGAGAAGCTATGGACGCTGGTGTTGTCCAAGTGTGTGAGGTGCCTGAAACAGAGCAACGTGTAGATTTTCTCACCAAGGCACTTCTATCCTCCTCCCTTTACTCTCAGATCCATCTTCTTGGCTGCATGCATTGCAACACCCTTAGCCAAGGGGGTGTGATAACCCTGTTGACATGGTGTGCCCCTTGCCATTGATGAGTGCCGTTGATCGTACTCCCTGGTTTGACCACTACGGTGTGGTCGAACATCTGATTGGACTTAAGATTTGGATTCCTTGGATTTTTTCATGCAAGATCAAGCTTTGAATCGCTCGATTTGAGTGAGTATTCAGAAAGTTAGCCTAGCCCGAAGTCCGGGTGTTTGGCGGGTGGAATCTGATACCCGCCATGGGTGGCGGGATAATCCACCGCCAGTGATCCGAGTTCGTCTCCAACGAACTCCAAATGCACCTGGACCATGAATGAAGTGACCAGAGGGACTTCCTTGACCAGGGTGACCTTCTCCTTGACTTCTGGGCGAGGAAAGGAGTTTTGACCGGTCATCATCGAAGTGCCTCCCGTTGTCTAGCGTACAATGCAACGTGGACGGCTCCACCAAGGGTTACTTCGACGGCCGTAGCAGGGGCTCTACTGCTCAAATTTGGGCGTGATTGCATGCATTAGAAAGCTTAGATCACAGGCTGTAATGATCTGATGCAATCTCACTATGATAATTAACAAAAACCTGTTTCGATTCCGTTCTATTGAATGCAATGTGTTCTGTCCACTCACATCCGTGATCCTTGTGCTCCACACTCTTCACCATTGGTGTCCATTGGCTGCCCCAAAACATTGGTAGCGTGCTTCAGTAAGAGCTAGGCATCCTTGAGGGTACCTCCATACCCACTAGTGCTAACAAAGGGTTATGGGCCTACGTGCCTAGAAGCACCCTAGCTCTACAACGTCCACTTTACCGTCGCGTGCCATGGCACTGACCGAGCAAGAGAGCATCGGCGCCGTCTCGAAGTTCGACAGGCTTGGCTTCCACTTGTGGAGGTGGGAGTTTGAGGTCTACCTCGATGAAAAGGGCCTGCTTGAGCTGGTCAATGGTAAAGAAACGGCCCCTCCGGATACTAAGACGCCAGAGGAAGTGGAAGCATACAAGAAGCGCAATAAGAAGTCGCTTGCCTTGTTGGTGTATGCACTTGCTCCGACACAACGTTCACTCATTCAAGGATGCACGGAGGCCACGGAGGCCTGGAAGAAACTCTGCACCATCTATCAATTCACCAACCTCGCTAAACAGATCGTCGTCTTCAAGAGGCTCGTCACCCTTCGAGCCAAAAAAGGCGAGGACATTATGGAAATCCTGCAGCAGATCAAGTCCCTCACTGTCGAGTGTGTAGCCACCGGATGGAAGGTCGACCCTCAGCTGCAAGCCATGATCCTCCTCCTGGCCTTGCCGGACAGTTGGAGTCCCATGATCATCGTCGTAGGAGGCTGGTCCGCCGATGAGCTGAAGTACCAGAAGGTGGCTGAGTACGTCCGCAATGAATGGATACGGCGTGGTGGGAGAGAGAGTGGGGTAACATCAAGTTCCGCCTATGCCGTCCGCCCTCAAGGTGGAGGGGGAGACAAGAAGGGGAAGGGTGCCAAGTAGGGTACCAAGAAAGCTGACAAGAAGGGGGAGTGCTACGTGTGTGGCTAAGAAGGCCACTACGCACGTAACTGCCCCAACAAGAAGTCGGACAAGTCGGAGAAAGCTGGAAAGAAGGACGACCGCGCAATGATGGCAAAGGAGTCCACCAACTTGATAGATCCAGGAGTCTACATGATTGACTCCGGATCGGGCCACCACACGCAATGAAAATGGGCGTCATTTGTCACCTATGGCGCCTCGGAACGGCGCATGATGGTGACCAACGACAAAATAGAGTTGGCTGTACGAGAAGGTAACGTTCGCATCGAGGTGGATGTGGACGGGGAGGCTATCACGAGCACAATTCACGACATGCTCCACATGCCCAACTTTGGGGCAAATCTGCTGTCAGTGAGCCGCCTTACCGACAAGGGGCTTGAGGTACTCTTCGACAAGAAGGAGGCCATCATCCGAAAGGAGGGGACGACAAGGTGATTGCACGTGGAAAGCGAGAGGACAACTTGTACCTGCTACGTGTAAAGATCCTTGGCAGCCGGGCAAGGTCCAATGTTGCCCACCTCACGAAGGACGATGGAGACTTGGACCAATGGCACCGTCTCCTGTGTCACATCGCTCCCTCAACTGTGAGGGACATGGCAAAGAAAGAAGTGGTACGGGGTCTTGAGGTCAAGAGCCTCGACGTAGCCAAGGATGCCGTGTGCGAGCCGTGCGTGGTCGGCAAAGCGACACGGCAGCCGTACAACGGCAAAGGGACGCGTGCATTGGCAAAGCTGGAGGTGGTCCAAACTGACGTGTGTGAACAGTTCGAGAGCTCCATCGGGAGCGCTCGCTATTCTGTGACCTTCATCAACAATCACAGCCACAAGATCTACCTCTACATCGTCAAGAGGAAGAGCAATGTCTTGTCATGCATGCAAGAATTTGTGGCGGCAATGGAGCGGCAAATGGAGTTGAAGGTGAAGGCGTTCCGGAGCGACAACGGCGGTGAGTACGAGGGCTGCTCGGCATAGATGAAGAGCAAGGGGATTGGGTGGCACAAAACTCTGCCACATTTCCCGCAGCAGAATGGCTTTGTAGAGAGGGCGAACCGCACCATCCTCAACATGGTCCGGTTCATGTTGGGTGATTCCGGCCTCGCAGAGCGGTATTGGGGCGAGGCGGCACGGACAACGGCGTACATCATGAACCTGACGCCGAAGAAGCCATTAAAAGACGCGGAGTCCAAGGTGTGGAAGACACCACAAGAAGTGTGGAGCGGGAGGAAGCCAACTGTGGCTCACCTCCGATGTGTTGCACATGCTGTTGTGCAGGCACGGCAGGGGCGGGGCAAGCTGGACCCGCGGACTTGCCGGTGCATCTTCGTCGGCTAGGAGAGTGGGAGCAAGGCGTACCGGCTCTTCGACCCGTGGAGGTAGCAGATCGTGAAGAGTAATGATGTCACGTTCGACAAGGACAGCCGTTGGACGGACGAGGACGCAGGTCTCTCCAAGCGGGGGGAGTGGCTGCCACTCCTCGAGGGGGAGACGCCGGAGGACGCAAAAGAGGGTGACGTCCCATCGACTCCGACCGGCGTGAACTATCCGGGGAATGGGGGAGCGGCTGATTTGCATTCAGCCGAGTCGGACGATGAGTCCGAAGCACCGGCAGCACTGGAGCTGAACAAGGAGACCGGGAGCTAGCCCGCATCTCCACGGTCTCCGAGAGAGGGAGAGCAGGCCAGCGGTGCAAGTGACATCGCAAGAGGACAGCAGCAGCAGTAGCAGTGGCGGCAGCAGTAGCAACAACCTCAACAGCAGCAGTCCCAGAGACGAGGACGCGCAAGGAGGACGGCAAAGAGGTACGATGCCGCGGAGGGCATCTGGACCGGGCTCGCTCGCACATTCTTTGTGCAAGAGGATTCCGAGGCCGTCAAGGAAGCATTGCAGCGGAAGGATGGGGCTGAGTGGGAGGGAGCTATAGAATCGGAGCTCTCCTCCCACGAGAAGAACGGCACTTGGCAGCTGATCGAGAGGCCGGAGGGCGCGAAAATCATCGGCTCTAAGTGGATCTTCAAGAAGAAGCTCACCAAGGAGGGGAAGGTGGAGCGGCACAAGGCACGGCTGGTGGCAAAGGGGTACGCCCAGCGAAATGGTGAACACTATGATAAAACCTTCGCACCGGTGGCGAAGTTTGCCTCCATCCGCTCCATCCTCTCGGTGGCGGCGGCGCGCGATTATGAAGTCCATCAAATGGATGTGAAAGCTATATTCCTCAATGGCGACCTGGACAAGGAGGTCTACATGGAGGTACCGGAGGGGGTGGACGCACCGCCCGGGAAGGTGTGCCGGCTTCGCAAGGTGCTCTACGGGCTGAAGTAAGCGCCACTCATGTGGTACCTGAAAATGGACGGCTTCATGGCCGAGCTTGGCTTCAAGCACTGCAAGGCGGATCACAGCGTGTACGTGTGGAAGCAGCCGGGGTTGCACCTGATCGTGGTTCTTTACGTGGATGATCTCATCCTCATGTCATCGGACATGGATGAATTGGTGAACTTGAAGCGGCAGCTGGGCGGTGGGTTCAAAATGACTGACATGGACGAGCTCGAGTACTACCTCGGCGTCGCCATCAAGAGGGACCGCAAGCCATGCACGCTCGAGATGGGGTAGGCAAAGTACGTGCAAGAGGTGCTCCTCCGCTACAACATGGAGGAGTGCAACCCCATCGGCACACCCATGACCACCACATGTGAGCTGAGCTCGAGCATGGACCCGAGCACGGACGAGGAGAAGGAGGATATGACAGGTGTGCCATACCAGTCCGTGGTGGAGAGCATCATGTATGCCATGGTGGCGACGTGGCTCGACCGGGCCTTTACGGAGGGCCAAGTGAGCCACTATGTTGCAGACCCCGGGCCAAGCGGTGAAACAGATCCTCCGCTATCTCAAGGCAACAAAACAGTCGCGGCTCGTGTTTGGAGGGGGAGCGCGTGATGACTCCCTCGAGTTGGTCGGCTACTCCGATGCCGACTGGGCTGGTGATATGGATGACATAAAATCAATGTCGGGGTATGTGTTTGTGCTTGGTGGTGCAGCAGATTCATGGGCAAGCAGGAAGCAGGATTGTGTTGCACTGTCCAACACCAAAGTGGAGTACATCGCGCTCACGGAAGCCGCAAAGGAGGCGGTGTGGCTGCGGTGGCTGCTAAAGGAGATCAGGGTACCAAAGAGGAAGCCGATGGTACTCAATGCCGACAACATGAGTGCCATCAGCCTGACCCAGAACCCGGTGCTGCACAGGAGGACCAAGCACATTGAGATCCGGCATCACTACGCGCGGGACTTAGTGGCAAAGGGAGATGCGGCTATTGTGCATTGTGGCACTAAGCACATGCTCGCCGACGCCATGACCAAGGCACAGCCCAAGGACAGGCACGACACGAGATGCATGGAGCTTGGTCTTTGTTGTGAGGTTTAAAATGCTGCAGGTTCCAAGGACAGGGCATCAAGGCTGCGGTGCAAGGGGGAGATTGTTGACATGGTGTGCCCCCTGCCATGAGTGTCATTGATCGTACTTCCTGGTTAGACCACTACGGATTGGTCAAAAACCTGATCTGACTTTATATTTGTATTCCTTGTATTTTTCCATGCAAGATAGAGCTTTGAATCACTCGATTTGAGTGAGTATTCAGAAAGTTAGCCTAGCCCGAAGTTGGGGTGTTTGGCGGGTGGAATCTGGTACCCGCCATGGGTGGCGGAGTAGTCCACCGCCAGTGATCCGAGTTCGTCTCCAACGAGCTCCAAATGCACCTGGGCCATGAATGAAGTGACCAAAGGGATTTCCTTGACCAGGGTGACCTTCTCCTTGACTTCTGGGCGAGGAAAGGTGCTTCGACGGGTCATCGTTGAAGCGCTTCCCGTTGCCTAGCGTACAAGGCAAGGTGGACGGCTCCACCAAGGGTTACTTCGACGGCCGTAGCAGGGGCTGTACTGTTCCGATTTGGGCGTGCTTGGATGCGTTGGAAATCTTAGATCACAGGCTGTTAGTATCTGATGTAATCTCACTATGATAACTAACAAAAACTTGTTTCTATTCAGTTCTACTGAATGTGACGTGTTCTGTCCACTCACATCCATGATCCTTGTGCTCCACACTCTTCACCATTGATGTCCATTGGCTGCCCCAAAACATTGGTAGATTGCTTCAGTAAGAGTTAAGAATCCTTGAGGGTGCCTCCACACCCACTAGTGCCAACAAAACCTTTGTATATATTAGTGTGTATGTGTCCTTGGGTATGCTGTGCATGAGGATTCAACGGTCAGTGGCGATCCACGTTGATTGTGGAGATACGCGTTCGCCAAGCCTATCAAGTGGCGGCGCCACCTTCTTGTCTCACGCACTCCGCTAACCGTTGACCCTTGCCTTCCCCCGCTCGAAAACCTAGTTTTGTCCTTGAGAACTATGTGTCATAGAGTGCTCACTGTGATAGGTACACTGTAGGCTAGACTGGCCGACTGGCCGACTTGGTGACTTCGCAAGTGCCATCGCACCTTTTTATGGGCACAGGGAAAGTTTGCCCTTGCACCCCATCGAGCGCTGGCAAGTGTCACTCACCGGCCGACGGGTGAGACTCAACTAGCGAGTCTCACCCTCAACAGGGGAGAATCCTGTTACTTGTAAACTTGTAGCAAAACATTCTTGCCGTCCTATATATCCATGCCTGCACATCGATGCCTGTGCGCCTATGTTGCCATGCCTACGCCTCTGTGCCCACTCCCCTGGGCCAGCGCCTCCCCGCCTTTACCTCCGCATTTGTGCCTCCACACCTGCACCTTCAGGCCCGTTCCATTGAACAAAGTGAGGAAGTTGCAACCACTGTATGCAACACGTTGGACTGGAAAGGGATCCATCAATTCAGATTGGAAAAGTTCCAGCAGGTGTGAGGCCCAAGGGGAGTAGTAAATGCACTCAATATTGCAATGTCCACTCATAATTTGAAAAACTATGGAATCCGTGCTGAGCATAATTTGAAAAACAAAGGAATGAACGTGGTATAGTTGAATCCGCAGGAGATATGTATGCTTTGGAAACAGGATGCTCATGAATAAGACATAAGTTCCATCCGAGGAAGAGGATAACAAAGCACATAAAAGATGGGTGATGTACCATAGATTGTCACCAGCCACCACATGCAACATCACATGACTAGACTGATGTAGGATGACTGTGCCAGATCCACACGAGAGAAGGAAATCCATGCTTTTGTGATCAAGGGCAATCACGGAAAGAAGGCTGAGGTCGATTGTAGGAACGTGCAGCACGTTGGTCACATAAAGGTCACCAGAACGGACGACAGAAGCGGTCAACCCATACGCCATGAACATGAAGACCCTGGCCAGTCTCAGTTCCAAAATTCTGTATTTCCAGCAGGCTGATCGACTGGTGACATGATGTCATGTGGTACGTGGCGCCAAATTCAATGATCATGATCATGGATAAATCCTGCGACATGATGCTGAGTGACCTGACATGATGCGGGCAGAGGATACTACATGGGAAACGAGGTGCAAAACAAGCTTTCCAGTCACCAAGCCATTATCCACAGAACAGACACAAGAATGTTGACGATGATCACAATTGTCAGTGTGAAGGTTGGCCTCAGTCTAACAGCTCTATGTGACTTCGAGACTAGTAGAAATACAGCCCGTAGTTCCCTAGGGCTGATGGGGGAGGAAGGCCGAGGGATTGTGCAATGAAATGCTCTTGGTGAACCACCTAGAGCAGTTCATTGGAGGAGCTATTCAATACTGAGGCGTGGTCATTAAACTAGGAGGCACAGAGGAGTCACCGAAATTGGACACTAGAGGCAACCACGCCGGATGCGGAATCCATGTACCAACGGGCCCAACAAGAGACAAAGCAAGAGGAGGGCCCGGAGACCTATTCACGAACACAACTCCAATTGTGGAGAAGGAGACTGCTGATGGAGAAAAGGAAGTGGCCCCAGGAGAGGCACTTGTTATGTTGTGGTCCCAAAACACCGCCCATGCCCTTGACACATGGCATCGAAGATGCAAGACTCGTCAGTTGGCTGGGGGCAGGTGTACCAACCATACCCTGGTTGGGCATTGTAGTGGCAGGTGAGAGAGATTTCGATAGAGGAGGTGCCACTGGAGAACTGCTGGGCCTTCCCTTAACCCTATGTCCACGTCTCCCTCTGCCATGGCCTAGATCCGACGTGGTGCCAGCGGTACTAAGGGGCCCCAGACGATGGAGGCATAGGGGAGGCGGAGCTGAAGCTTTTCAGTGCTTAATTGTTTTTACACTATGAGAGGGTGTCGTGATCTACCTCCTTGTACTTCAGGGTTCACACATAGGTCCAGGAAATCAGTGTGCTCTAGGGCGCCATGACCTCCAGAATGTCAAAGTGGACAAGGAATTTGGAATAGTCAGAGGTGGCGCTGTTCATGATGCTGAGAGGACAACGACCATTGGAAGAGAAACCATGTCAAGCTGATGCAAGTGATCCTATGTGTGGCACCAATATATGGTGATAGTCTCAAAGTCGCTCATCCATAGGTCAGTGAACTCCTTCAGGAGGCTAGTGATCGTGGCTTGATCAGAGGCACAGTGACGATAGGTGAGGGCTGTCCATGTCTCATAGGGGTCTGGGTCACAACCGAAAGTGGGGCCGCTGATGAGGGGATTGAGGTGTGGTGAAGTCAAGGGGCCTAACTGCACGGCTTGCATAAGAACTACTAGGAACAGAAGGAATTGTACGTAAAAATGTAAAAAGGCCTGAGTCTCTCAACCTCATCTCATAGAAATGTAAATAGCTCCTAGGAGGCAGACAACCCGGCCTCAAGCCGAGGTGGGAGTGTCTCAAAATCCTTTGGCTTTCTCTGAGCGTTGACGGCACTGCCAAGGAGCCCTAGAATCTTGAAGTCCGAATGTTGTCGATGTTATTGCTGGAGCTACTACATGGCTTTTGTGGCAGAGTGTAGGGCAAGGCTGGTTAGGGAGAATTGGCTGAGCTGAAGTGGAGGCCTGAACTGTGTGATTACGTGCTTTTCGTCCCTACAGTGATCGCCTCCGTTGTTGGCACTGTTGCTTCTCATGAAACTAATACCATCGTTGCTATTGCTAGTGCTCCAGTTGTTGTTGCAGCTTCTCCTGCTGCTCAGTATGATGTGGATGATAAAAGCTGTCGGATCTTACTTACGATTGGATTTTGCAAGGATTTTAAACCTGGATTATTTCTGAGATCTTGGCAACATTTTCCTTTTTTCGTTTTATGCAAGGAATTCCCTGCCTGTTTATGGGTGCAGTTCCTAACGGAATCATAGAAATTTCCTCTTCATTACTTTTCCTCATTCGATGGATGGCGGTAGAAAACCCCTCTGCCGCATCACAATAGCGAGGGTGGAGGCAACTACTTGGAAGCTTACATAGCTTCTGCACAACCTCCATGTTGCAGGGCATGTTGATACCATTGCTGGTACTACTTTTTCTGCTAAAGTCGCGGCTGCTTCTACTGCTGCCATTGGTGCTGGTATTGTAATGCTTTTGCTACTGGTGCGATGGCCGCCGTTACTACCATTGCTGCTACTTCTGCCTCCACCACTGCAACTGTTGCTACGACCACCACTATCATCGCTGTTTTTGTCATTGCTGTTATCGCACCGCTACTAGTGTTGCTGCGGCCTCTCTTGTTGCCACTCCTTCCGTTACTATTACTACGGTCACATTGGCCACTGCTATTGAAGTTACTGCTGCTGTATCCTATGTTGCACCGTTCTAACGCATGCCAATGCCGCACTACCATGTGGTTTGGAAACACATGTTCTCTTCCTTCCAAAGCCAGATTTCATTTTCCATTTTCTTTTTATATGCGGATCTTGCTTCTTGTCTTTCTTTCCCAGGTTTTTATTTCCAATCTGCTGATGCGGTAGCACCTGTCACAAGGAAAGACCGTGAGAGGGAGCCTCCAAGAGGGGGGAAATGCGTATGGGAGGAGTAAAGATAATGTGAGGAAATGAAGGAGAGCAATGGGGAATCTACATGAGATTGACGTCGCCACGTTCTGTGGCTTAGCTTGAGCGCTGTGCATTTTTTTCTCAGGCAGAAGAAAACAGGTGGGACTAACTTTGCAAGGTAAAATATGAAGAAGTTTACTCTGAACTGCCAAGTATGGGTGTCTGATGACACAGTTTGTACCTACACATCGCTTCTCCTTCCGAGTTGGCTGAGTTTGCTACAATATAGGTCTGATATCACGCTTAAAGGAATCCTTTACAACTTCAGGAAGCACAGTTATCTGCTGCTCCACGCTCTTGAAGTATGTGACCTAACATGCCCAGACTTGTTACCTGAAGGACGTAGGCTGCTCAGCTGTGAGAGAGAGGAGTGCAGTCAGGAATTTAGTGCTGGACTTACAGATAAAACTAAATCAGAAGTGGTTACCAAGAATAAACTAGAGTAATAGGAACCACCAATGGTAAGATATGCCTCATCTTATTACATCTTGTTTCTCGGCCAACCAGCCCATAAGGATATCTCACTGTTTTCTACAGGGTTTCAGCCAAATACCCACAGATTTCCCGATAGATGCACCATATCCACAAGTTGTGGAATTAATGCCCCCATGCCTGGGTATCGGAACTTTATTATAAATATATCCCAGATTTTTTGCAACAAGCCTCCCATATCCACATGGTGTCAGATTAGGACAAGACGTCCCAAAATTTCCAAGATTATGACCGTGTGTCCATATCCGGACATGCAACCGGCAGGCACAAAATGGTATCAACACTCAATTCTGTATCCTTTGTTCACCTGAGCAGTGTACAACACCCTTGTCACACTTGCAATTGTTTTTCCATTCTGTTATTCCATGGTCACGTATTTTCATGGGTGAATATTGTTTGCATTACAAAAATACTGATAGTGGTCCGTGGATGATTCAGGTCAAATTCCACCATGTGATTAATGCTAATACAGTGTTCTTGTTCATGGCTACACATCTAGCACCTCACGCCTTCAGCACATTGATGTCAATGAAGCCCGCAATGTCTATCGCAGTGCATATTTCAATGGATGATATGATCCGAACCATTCATCCCCCTCACATCTACAGTTACGGAGACAGACATGAAAGTTTCCATACAATGACCTACAGGGGTTCCACAACGTCTGTTTCCGTGTGTTATCCCAAAAAAGAAATAATCCTAAATATTCATCCCCCTCGCGTCTATGGCTAAGGATGTAGACATGACTGTTAGAAATCTCCAACATAGTCAAGTGTCCGGCTACATTGTCCTACATTCTCTCACATGTACCATTATCATGTGACACTTTTTGACTTGCCATTCAGGAGTTTGATTGTGTACATGGTCGTGGGAACTACATTGAGTGAGAATGAGTGAATGGTGCTCAGGGAGTAAGGCTGCATCTAAAACCTAAGATCCGTGAGAACAACCTGAAAATCCAGATCCACGGATCCGGATCCAGGGAGGTCCCAATCATGTCTTCTGTGTCAAATGTGTGTCACTTGTTTGAATTCAAATGGCCAAAATGTGCCCCTTGCTTTAAAAAGAAGCAATTTCAGCCGCAACGTCAAATGAACCTGTCAAGTCTTTCGTATGACAAACGGTTGTTTTTCTGGTGGCTGGAACGACAGCGGTTTCCTGGTGCCGAGCCTTAAGTTTGTAGAGGTTGGATGCCGAGCCACTGTCATGGAATAGGAAAGTGCCAGTTGCAGCCATTCTTTTTGTCAGAGATGGAGTTAATGACTGACAGATGCTGGCGCACTGTTGGGTCTCCCAACATTCATTCAGCATTGCAACGGTGCTATGCCAATGTGGCAAAAGCACATGCCACATCAGCATTCAACCTTGTGCAATGTACATCGGCCATTTACTAAAGTGCAGAGAGAGGGTTCCCGCATTCCCACAAAAAATGTGTGAGGTTGCCAGAGTCGATACTGCCCCCCCCCCCCCCCCCCCCCCCCCCCCCTCCCTTTTTTATTCTACAGGTGCATCTAGATTCACTAATCAGCTCCCAAAAGGCAATGTCTTTTGGATACAGGAGCCCAATCCACGGATCTGGATTCAGGATCCAGATCCTCGGATCCAGGTGAAGGATCCATCCTACGGATCTGGATCCTCCTCAAGATCTGCGGATAGGATCTGTGTGCAGCCTTAGTTGGGAGTCCCCTGTGATTTCAAAAATCTTTGGCCAATGGAACCACAGGAGGCTGTGCACAAGTGACATCGGATGGTGTAATATTTGGAGATGTCATCATTCATATCATAGAATGTGTCCTCTTCGGCCTTGGCACCACAGTTTTCAAGGTTGTTGCCATGTGGACATGGACACTATACATCTTGACGATGTGGGCTGGACGCCTTGCTTCTCCAATGCACATCAATAAGTATGTTGAGCCAGCTCCAGCAAGGAAAGCCGTGAGATCAGCTCGGCCGATGTTGACAGTGCAGCAGTCCATCAGGAAAGCTTTTGTTGAAAATTTTATGCGCAGGTCTAAGTTGGAAAAAAAAAGGAAGAAATGAAAAAGAGGCTGAAGAATGAATTTGGAATTCAGTTTTATATAACACTGGATGTACATCATGTAGCTCTTCATACAAATAAAATTCTCCTTTTCACATGTTGATCAGGACAGCATGTTTACATTCTGTTCACTATCAACATGCAGTATCCAGTGAGTCTCAGGCATTAGAAAATGAATTTGCAGAGCATTTATGAAAAAGAGCATTGAATTTATCTCATAATCCACCTTGGAAAGTGTTCAGAAAATTTGAGATTCATTAATGGGACACATGTAATCTGACCATCTCTAACCGACAGCATGTTGCACAATTCAATGCCCATCACTACTCGTCATCAAGGGGGAGAAGCTGCCTATAAGTCACATGAAATTGTCTCTTCAGCTTGCATGCATGTCTTCCATCATCAGCTACTTCTGAGAACATAACACACAAACAAAGGAGGATAAATCGAAGTTGTGTAATGCCATGTAGGAAGAAATAACTTGATGAAAAGGTTTTGACTTACCCAATACTCAACTTCTCGGTTGTAGTCACACTCTACAGCAGCTTCATCTTCCAATCCCTCAAGAAAGGAGTGAACCTACCTGGCATTGCCTCAGCACAGCCTGCTCTTCCCACTCCTCTGCTATTGTGGATGATCTAATCTGTCCTCATCTTCCTCTTATTTGTCTAAAAATGACAGAATGTACCTGTCTGGATTATAGATCTCCTTCTGTGAAGATTCATGACCTGCTGATGCTTGGTCGTATTCTTCAGCTGCTACTCTTGTGGCTGCTGATCTGGATGCAAGCGCCATGGATATGGCCGTGGTTTCTGTTGCTACTCTTGTTGCTATAGCACGTGCTATCTGGCTGAGTGATTTTTTAACCCAGCCCCAGATCAGGTCTATGGCTGCTGGAGCTGTGCACCACCAGCACTGTTGGATGAAGTATCACCAATTGCACCGGTCACTTCAGAAGCTGGAGGAAAACCACTCTCTGTCTCTGTCCTCACTTCTTTGTCAGTGCGCTGGATTTGACTATGTAGAGCATTTTCTTCTGCTTCAACAATGGGCCCCAACGTGGGATTTTCCGTGCACTTTCTTTTTCGTGTTTCCCTTCACCCTAGAATGAGGGCATGTTTATTTCTTGCACCTCCTGTATTCAAGATTAAATCGGGTAAAACGCGTACGCCCTTGTCCTTGTTTTGTGCCAGGTTGATGCCACAAATCCTGCTCATTGGACAGAGGAGTGAAAATATGAGGACAGAGGAGTAACAGAATTAACTTTAGGCATGGGGTGGTTATATGTCCTTCTGTAGGTCATGCACGTATGGCTGACGTTGCATGACAACTCCGGGTTCTCACCTATGGAGCGATAGAAATGCGCATGCATGCACGTGCAATTGGTCACATTCCTTTCATGCCCTGCAGCTGCATGAGTCCTCCTGCACGTTCCCATGTTGCTCCATGTTGCTGGGGGCATGTCACCATGGAACTGTTTGGACCTCGCTTCAGGAAATCGTAGTCATGATTGTGCACTGTGCTTTTTGGAAGGGAATTCTCAGCAGCAGGAGCGAGTGACTCCTTTTCCTACTTGCTGAGCTTTTTCTGATCTGGGAAAAGGTGCTGTACGCAAATGTACAGTGACACGAAATAGGAGAAAATAACATTTTTTTGACACTCAAAAATGCGCTTTTTTTGAGACTACGCGGCACTTGATGTTATTTGTTGGTGGTGGCTAACTGGACAGTACAGCCACACCCATTGCTCTCTGGGCATGCCTCTCTCACCATTCGCGCCAAGCAGGTAGACAGCCATGCTACTATAGACGCTCCTCAGGTGCTCATTGCAGAGCTGCCACTCTGCCTCCGTCAGAGCATGTGCGAGGCACCAGAACTGATATCAAGCCTCCTTTCAGCACGTTCTGCCATGGCCACAGTGTTCACGAATCCCTTTTCATGGTCTGATATGACCACGATACCGTCCTGTGTAGTAGTTGGATAGGCGGAGGTAAGGTGGAGGCAAAACCATGACCAGTTCTCCTTGTTCTCCCATGTACCATGGCCCATGCCATTGGAACAGCGTTGTCATTGAAGTAAATGAATTGGAAAATCAATAACACTTGCTTGTTCCTGTTCCTTAGGTATGTCCCATTTGCTGTCAAAACTCACCGAGCGTGTTGAAAGCCTAGCACGGTTGCACAGGGAGCAACAAAAGCGTGCTGGAACACCTCTTCAGTAGTGGCCTCAACGACGGCATGTGTGTGTGGGTCCACCCACGTGATCTGCAAGAGAAGGACAGGACAGAGACTGGCATTAGGACATGGGCTTAGAATACGGGCGCAACAAAATAATTTTGTAGCACCAACTCATACAATGGTAAGCACATACCTCCTTGCAATGAACAGGAAACAGACTCTATGCCATGTCTTTGTGGTCCTGAACCTTCTCTTGAGCAACTGATTTGGCTCAGTACAGCATGCTCCATTAAACCTCCTTCCCGGTAGTTTTCACCACTACCTCCAGCGTCTTGATGTTGACGGTGTGGTTGTGCTTCAATGTGGACTCAATATGTCTGCATACCCACTTGACTGTCTTGGCCAGGTCTCCACGGCCACAACAACAATGTCCAGCCACAAACTCTGAGACAACAACAATATCCCCCTGAAAAATCACATGCACCAAGAGTAGCCACGGGAACTCGTTGTCCTTCGACTGTGCCATCAACATGCAATGAATTGTGCTTTTTCACTCCGCAGCTATCTGATGGTCATGCGGTTGGTTAGTCATCCACCGCGGCCCGGGCCTCTTCCATCGTGTTGAACTCCATTCTGGACAGGAAATCATCATTGGCCCTTTTGCACTTCAGAGCCTTCTCCTTAGGCTTGTCATCAGATGACACTACAGAACAAAAAGGTGACACATTCAAGATGTGAGAGTTCCATATGTCTCAATCGAAGTAAGTTTGCCATTCAATCTGAGGCCCGTGTCAGAAGGATTTGGTTTCTGTAGAATTCTTTTAACAGGATCTCGCAGTGCACAAGACATCATAAGAAACTCTTTTGTCCCTTGGTGTGGGGAGATGAGTTTTTGGGATTGTTGCTCAAGTCTAAAGTCCTGATATTTTAGGAAAGAGCAGGATGCCGGAGGAGGGGAGATGAGACCTGGATCTTTGTGGGTGGGACGTGAACTGCCACGTGCGGGAGTCACAGGAAGATGGTTGTCGCTACTATGCCTTCTGGCAGCAACCCATTGCAGTTGGACCAAAATGTTAGTGAGCATAGGTACGTCGTCACGAAAAGTAAAACTACATGCATCCTGTAACCCATTGTTACCAGGCTGAGAAGAGGTGACCGCCATGGCTCTCCCATGCCTAGAGATTGAAGCACCATTATCTCATGGTGGTGTGGTTCAACTGCTCACAACGGCTGTAGAATGGTGGTGAGAGAATAAAGGGGAGCGACACGAGTCACAATCGGAATGTAGGGTCTCTGAAATATCCCAGAAACACTGGTTCATGCCATTGGGATATAGTCATGCACCTCATGTCCTGACCATGCGTCAATGCCGGTCGCCAATAGGCAGGACAATTCCTTGCAACCGTGGATGTTTGGCATCCAGACAAACTGTCAAAATCCACCAGAATTCAAACGATGATGACAACTTCATCAACATCCAGCGTGGCAATAAAATGCACAACCTCCGAGTCAAGAACCTCGAACCTTGAACCTTACGTTCAAGTAATATTGATAAGGATTCCCTCACCATGAAGGACCCAAAGACATTCTCATTCATGTGGCAACATTCCATTAGTCTACACATCATGAACACCTGTTTTTACATGACATAAGAACTTCCTAAGTTTCAATCCACCTTGACGCCATCGTTCTTTTAATATGTTGGTGAATTCATGTTTGAGAATTTATGTATGCCGAAATAAACACACCACATCCACTCCGAGAAGTTAATCAAGGAACACCAGTGTGGCGTGCATAAACTTACTACGTTGCATATGGAATACTAATTCTAGAATTTCAAGGACATGGAGTGCTAATTTTTTTAAGATCTGGATACAATATGCTTATGTTTTAAGGTGTGGAAGTGGCAGCCACAAACATTCAGGCACGGGAAAACTATACATATATATATATATATATATATATATATGTGTGTGTGTGTGTGTGTGTGTGTGTGTGTGTGTGTGTGTGTGTGTGTGTGTGTGTGTGTGTGTGTGTGTGTGTACACACACACACACACACACACACACACACACACACACACACACCGTTTTC
>SZWC01000860.1:61824-79325 GCA_023375785.1 Penium margaritaceum | reverse complement strand
GAGAGAGAGAGAGAGAGAGAGAGAGAGAGAGAGAAAGAGAGAGAGAGAGAGAGAGAGAGAGAGAGTGGTGACTTCTCTCCCGCCCCTCTTGCTCTTTTGACCGTGCCGAGCCCATCCAACACAAAGTATGCCACTTTCACCAAGTTGTGACACAAAGTATGTCACTTTCTTCTTCTGTACATTTCTCCAAATCCAGCCGTTGGATCAAGCTGAAACTTGGGTAGTGGCAATGTGACGATGCAGGCGTGCCAGCCATGCCGTTGGATCTCCATTGGGCAGCAGATGATGAAGATATGAATTTTCCAACACTGTCCAACTCAAGAATGGCAAGATTGTAAAATGATTATTTCATAATTTTCATATTCTCTCTTTGTAAGACACTTGGCCATATCTTACGCTTCTATTTGAGAGCCCAACTAGTTTTCCATTTCAGTGTAGTTTTTGCGTAATGACCATTCAACCTACACTTCTGAATGAAAAATAGTTCATTGCAGTTCAAGAAGGCCAGGATCATTTTCTAACAAAATTTTCTTTTTCCTTCTATTTCTTGCTCCAACCTCATTCCTAACTTCCATAATTTTCACCATGCACTCCCACTTCTTGTATAGGCACCCTTCAGACTAGCTCATAGAACTCTACCATTTACCTTAAGTTGTGGATACTTCTCATGGACGATAACAAATAGATTGCCTTGAGGGTGCCGTGACACCCTTGGGCGTAAGAAGTTTTCATAGGAAGATATGGAAAAAGAGTTCGGTCACGATATACCCAATTCTCGGAACTATATAGCTGATATGCCAAAATAACGCATATGACAATGCCGCACAAAATATAATGCATATGACAATATCGCACAGAAAATAATGCATATGACAGTGCCGTACATAAAATAACGCATATGCCAAAGTTACACAGGAAATACCTTAGGAACCCAAGAACGCTTTAAAAAATGTCATTTTCCCGCCACATACCATGTATCATTGATGCATGACATGATTCTTGTCATTCACTGTGTCTCAGACGGATGCACCATTGCAGTTTTTTCCATGTCAGGTCCAAAACACATGTTTTGATCCAGCATGAAGAAAGGGGTGGGTGGCTGGTTGATGTTGTTGCGGATGCTGGAGAGATGGTTGCTTTTCTAACGCATGGTGGGCGGATGGTTGCTTTTCTTCCGAACCACGGGTGGATCGTTACTTTTCTTCCGAACAACGGGCGGATGAGAGTCACACTTTGCGTCTTATTGGTATCTGAGCTATTTCACCCTAATTTGTATGAAGCAATACGCGTGCTTCGATGATAAGTTTCGAGTGAGTTGAGCACATACACCCAATGCTGATAATGAGAATGAGGCATATATTGGGTCCTCAACACTCGAGTTGAGCGATGCGTGGGAGGTCGTGTCGTGAATGGCTACTTCGAGAAGCTCCGCCAAGAACTCGGGGGGCTTCGAGAATATCAAGGTGCAGTTTTATGAAGATCCAGCGCCGAGAAGTTGACTGAACAATATCGAAATATTGATATTGTTCTCGACACTTCTGTCGACCATTCTGGAAGGTGGTCAAAGTTGTCAAAAACTTTTGGAACGGAACACTGGAGGTTGGGGCAAGTGGGAAAAATACCCTCGGCCAATCGGCGTAAAAATCTTGAAGTCGTCGTATGGTGGACTATGAATGTAATGACAAAAATACCCAGTCGCGGAGTTTAGGGACTCATACATGTCAGGGACGTAACACTTGCCTCCTTTTTTGTAGCAAAATCCAAGTGTGTTAGCAGACGTAGGCCTGTGACAACAAAAGCAGCTGTCAGTCAGATGATCGAAGTCTCGGAGGCTGTTGTAGAGCTCCCAGCTGGTATGCTACTTTACCAGATATGAAATTGTTTCTCCACGGCGTCGATGGCCGAGGATATCCTCGTCCACTTGTACAAGAGATGGAGGTGCGATGTCTCCACTGGGGAAGTGCGTGGTCGGGTCTTGGTACCACTTGAGTTTGCAAATCTAGAAAAGAAGGTGAATCGTCATGTTGTCAGGCAGGCGAAACCAAGTGACGGCAAGGTTTTTTTCTTTTTTTCTTTGTTGACCCAGCAGTGGTAAAGTACACCTCCAAAATTGTCAGCCACATCCTGACCGTTGGTCCCTTGGCGTTTGCAAGATCCAACGGCTCGAAGAGTACCTATCAAATCTAGGGTTCACTTGAGACTTAAGGTTTCTCTTGACGAGCACTATTTCATGCGCACGAGAATTCAAAGCTCCTCCATTGCCACGTTATGTTGTTGGAGTAGATGGGTATTGAGGCGCTCCAGTCCTGATAACTTCTAGTAAAGGTCTTTGTTAAATTGAGCATGTCATCCAGTGCCTCCCATCGTGCCAGGTGTCAATTCGACGAGCAGGGGCGAAGGAAAAAGGCTTGCCGAGCCCGAGGGGTCGGTCACCAGATTGGCCATTGGGTTTGTCAAGGTTTTTCCATTTCCTACAAAGGTTTTCGTTGTAGTCTGGTTTGTCTGAAGAGTGTCGGTGTTTGCGTGCTGCTGATCGTCCATCAAAGGAGTATTCACCGGAGACTGCTTCTTGTCACTGGTTGCGCTTGCTCTGTTCACTGTTGTCATTACACGGTCTACGGTCTTCTCAATGGTGGAGATATGCTCAAGACTCGTGTGAGGTCGTCACAGGGTAGTTAATATGTCAGCTCCCTCTCCAGCGTCGCTGCGCTCTGATACCAAGTGTTACTCTGAGCAGAACGTAAGTGGTTCACAAGGATGAGGTGCGGGCAAAAAAAATATTTGAGGATTTGGGACAACTGGATAACTTGTGTTAAGCAGTAAGTGTACTTCGATACAAGTGTTGAGTGAGTCGAGCTCATGTGTATAATGCTGAGAATAAGAATGAGGCATATGTTGGGTCCTTTGCGCTTGACTCAAGTAACATGTACAAGGTCGCGTCGTGAATCTCTACTTCAAGAAGCCTGCGAAGAAGTCAGGGGGTTTTGAGAACATTGATGCGCAGCTTTAAAGATCCAACACCGTCGTGAGGTCGACCGAACAACATCAAAACATTGATATAGTTCATGACACTTCTGTCGACCATTCTGCAAGGTGATTGATGTTGTCAGAAACTTCTTGAATGGAACACCCAAGGTCGGTGCAGGTGGCCAAAATTCCCTCGGTCAATCGGCAAATTCTATCATGCATTGGGCTACAAATGCAACGAGAAAATGCTTACTTGCAGGGTTTAAGGACTTGTGTACGTCAAGGACGTAACAAACATGTTTAGAAGGAAATGCAACAATGGTATGACGCAAGAGCTGCATTTGTTTCTATGTGAAGGAGGTCATAATTTTCTTTTCTTTGTGTCTTTTACGAAAAAGTTTCAAAGTGTTGATCTTGGATTTTAGAGTGCAAGTTATGCCTGAATTGCATCCCTCTTGGGAAAATGGGCAAAAGAATGTGGATAAACAATCAAATTTCCGGCGTTATGCAACATGATATGGTGAAGAGTATGGCATCCAGTCTCAATTTGACTTTAAAATTGTAGATTTATGAAGATTTGAACGGCTTCATTCCACTTTACCCACTTTTTGGACCTCCAAATTTTCTTTTGTAGATTTTCTGCACGAAATCCATTCGCTACTCACTTCTCGCTACTCAATATGTTATGTCCCCAGTCAGGTCCAGGCTCATGTCCCGCATACAACCTTTAATTTTGAATGTCAAACTTTGAGACTTCAAAATTTGGCACTGACAAGCCTCTCCGTGTCACACAAAAGGAGGCACTTGTTCATCGTGTCAGCCGAATGGAGTTGCACCGCCGAGTCGCAACCTTTACCGTGCCGGAGCTTAAGACACCTAATGACTGGCACACTAGCCATCCAGTCTTTCCCACACCTCGCACTGCCTTACCACTTCTATTCATGGTCCACCGCATCACTTCTTGCTTCCAGCTTGTGGACCCTCAAGAGTACAAGGCACAGCTGCAGTGCGAGGCGGACAAGAGCAAGAATAGGCCAGTGATTCCCAAGTCCCCCAAGTGTCAACCTTGCAGGCCTGCAAAGCTCCTTGACGTCCACAACGTGGCACTTGAACCTATGCCTGCATCATCCCACCCCACCACTGCGCCTCCCGGAGTGGACGAACCAATTGTCTTTGATCTTGGGGACAATGAAGAGAGCATGGAACATGACGTTGACTGCAGTGACGAAGATGGTGGCAACGACGAAGCTTCATGGGGTCCATCCAATTTCAAGTCCACAAGCCGCCATTGCTACCACGACTGGTTCATCGAGGTTCACATGCGGATCATCCATGCCGCCGTCGCCGAAAACAAGAATGCAATATACGGTGCCGCTCTAGGTCATCTCCAGACCGCCTACCGCCAGCGTGGAGGTTACTCTCCTTACGACGACCCTAGGGTCACCACCATTCGTTGATGGTAGAGGCCGGACCATCCGAGGGAGTTTCTGGAGCGTTACCAGCGGCTCATGCATGAATGCCCGCCGGCTCTACTTCGGCTCGGCGATACTCGCTAGAAGCGGGTGAATGGTGGTGACCAAGGAGCAGGCCCTGTAGGAGAAGATCAAGGATACTCTCACCGCCAAGCAAAACCAAGGTGCCCCCCTCAATGCCACCATCATCCTCCACACCATCCGTGAGACACCGGGAGCTTAAGTGGCGGTGGCTTCGTGCCACATCGGCACCATAGCGCATCCCGGCGGACTGGCCTGCCCGGTGTGAGAAAATGTTTCTGCGGGTAGCTGTCTGCATGAAGCTCTACAACGTCGATGACCGCTTTGTCATCATTGCGGACCACACGGGGATCCAGTTGATCCCATGCCCATACTCTACCTAAGCGCCACTCGGCTCCAACCACGTCCCCGTCTTTGGGCGTGACAACAAACGCTCCATTACGGCCATCCTTGCAACGACGATGACAGGCACGATGTTGCCATGCCAAGTCATTTGGGCTGGCACCACCACGCGCTGCCATCAGGCCATGAGCATGAAATCAAGGCACAGGAGCGGTATGCGTGGCACTACACCCACGCCGCAAACAGGTGGGCCAACACCGACCCCACAAAGGAGTGGTTCGGTCACATTTTGGACCCTTGGTATGCCTGAAAATGTGGAGAAGCAGGTCTGGCCTATGGCAAGACCACGTGCCTTGTCATCCTAGATGCATGGAAGCCCCATGCATCCGGGACTTTTCAGTCATGGGTCCACAAACATTATCTGTGGGTGAAGATGGTGTACGTGCCAGGTGGATGCACAAGCAATGTGCAGCCATGTGATGTCGGGCTCCAGAAGCCAGTGAAGGATAAGCTCAAGGAGAGCTACTCGACCTTCATGGCCGAGACCCTCCTCAGCCACGCAACCATCGACCTCGACATAAAGCTCGTCAAGGAGGCGGCGGCTGGGTGGCTGATGGATGCTTGGCTAAGCCCTTATGACCGTCCCAAACTCGTGAAGTGCGTCTGTGCCAGAGCAGGATTCACGAAAATCTCACAGCGTGACTTCCAGGAACGTGCTGTGAACGCCATGGTGACTTTCCTATGCAACCACGTGTTCAATTGCTACTAGGAGGATTGTTTTTGACATCCTAGCTTCTGTCTAGTGTCTTGTTGCTTTTGTTCCTACATGGAGAGTGAAAACAACTACTTCCTACGTACTCTTTTCCACCACCCTTCCTCAGTCATTGCAAGGGCCGTGGAGCTCGCCTATGGCGAGCTCCACGTCCCATAGTCTGCTGCGTGTTTTGGAAAACTCCTCAGCTCTCGCATCCAGTGGAAGAGCCGAGGAGCTCCGCGGCCCAGACGCGATCCACCTTGCGGACGTGCACCGGCCACGGGGAGAAAAATACAACACGAGCAATGACTGGATTGCACACAAAATATTAAAACCTGGCCAGAACTACACACAAATAAATAAATAAATAAACTCAAAATTCATTAGTTTGAGAACCTTTTAAACGCTAGTATGGGACTTCACCAACTTTACCCGGAGTGCACTACATCATGTGTGCAGCATCCACTTTTGGGAAGAAATCCGCGCTACACTGGTCTAGTGGGAACAGTGGGTACGCAAACAAATTGTTTTCATTTTCATCAGTTTCACGTGACATTTATTCTAGTCTGCGTCCATTGTTCCAATTCGCGACCACATTTCCAAAAAAAATCCTCACAAGTGGTCGGTTTTTTTTTTTTTTTTTGGTATAAACCACTGGGGTTGCCATTTATGACCAGTTAAGAGTCTTCGTTTTTGTTGTTGGCTGCCGCATTGTTTTTTTACATCAAAATCATGTGACCGTGGTTGCCCACGGTCGCGATATGTGCTTGTTTGTAACGTGAACAAGCAAAACAATCGAATGGGCCTATCGACCCTAGTCTAGGACCCATTCGAGGACTGGTNTTTTTTTTTTTTTTTTTTTGGTATAAACCACTGGGGTTGCCATTTATGACCAGTTAAGAGTCTTCGTTTTTGTTGTTGGCTGCCGCATTGTTTTTTTACATCAAAATCATGTGACCGTGGTTGCCCACGGTCGCGATATGTGCTTGTTTGTAACGTGAACAAGCAAAACAATCGAATGGGCCTATCGACCCTAGTCTAGGACCCATTCGAGGACTGGTTTGCTCATTCGCTACGGAAATGAGAGAAACAGTCCACAAGGTGCCACTCCTCATTGTGCGCTCCTTCATTGTGCACAAACTATGATGGTTGTGTGCATTGAAAAATGCATGTGGCTGATTGCACGGTGCATCTGTAACAGACGTGGTCTGTTTTGCGACTAACTGCAGAACCAAAACATAGGCCCTCAGAATAGTCGTCTCAGGAGGGTGAGTGAATGGCCGCCTCAGCCATTTTGGCTGAGACGAACCGCGCCACAAATGGACGTAGTCATCATAGGGCATTTTTGTAAACATGCAACCTAAAATCCTATCGTTCCACGTGGCACATCCACGTGGGAACAGGACCCTAGCGACCAACTAGAGGGGAGGAGGAGTGACGCGATGGATCTTCCATCACGGCACTCCTCTTGCCTTAAATCCGGCCTATGGACCGAATACGGGCTAGAGTCGAACTAGACTCTAGCCCGAGATTATTTTTCGGGCCTCAACTCGTCGAGACATCGGTCTCGAGCCCCTGAAACCCGGGAACTACATTTAAACGCCATTTTTAATTCTAAAAATGGCTAGTACGCTACAGCATCGAACAAAGGAAAACTGAAGGCAAGGCCAACGAGGTGGACCCTGTCTTTTTCTTTTTTCTTCCTAGCTTGAGGCAAATATAACAAAGCGAAGTTGTTTCACTAAAGTTGATCGAAAAAGCATGAGCAACGAATGGCCGTTAGATGGTGCAATCCTACAATCTCACACGAATATTGTTCATAAAGAGACGATGTTTTACACAAGTGGTTCTTGTGAGGCTTATGTGCGACTCTTGGGTTGGATTTTCTTTTTTTACAAGAGAATGTGTTCCATATCTTTAGTGTCCAAGAAAAACGTGTTGCGGTTGACAAAAAGAGACCTGATGTAACGATCCAACAGCTGAAGTATTTTTTAGGACAATGGTTTCAGAAGTTTTCACTGGCTACGATACAAAGAGGGCGTCATATGAATTGTGCGAGGAAAGCGAAGAAAGAATATGACTTCTAAACCAAACATGGGTTTATTCATAATAGGAAGACATCCATCATATATATATAGTAGAGGACAACCACATGCGTACTAGGCATCTGGGAGTCGCCACCCTTTGTTGTGGGCACAATGATTGTGTGCACAATGGCGGGTGGCGACAGTGTGAAGGTTGTGCGCATGAAAGGAAAAGTGCTCCATTGATTGCACGAGGCATCACACGCCGATATCACGGAAGCGAGGCATTTATTTGTATTTCTCACCACGATCGCTCGCAACCAATGGATCAAAGACATGGGAGGGACTATCGCCATTCGTAAGATCGTCCGACTGACGGATTGAGGAAAAGTATGTTTGCAAAGAGATGATGTTATTCTATTTTTTCCTGTATTATTTTTTTCATGACTTCACTTTTGTAATTATTTTTCTGAGAGACACAAGAATCTTAACAATGGAGAACAAACCATTCCCAAACACTCACGTGTCATTTGATTGGCTGAATTGCTTTTTTGTAGGCCACGATTTGTTACATTAACCAACAATCCATTTCAAAAAGGACACTCGAAGTGCAACGCAAATGCCTGGGTTTGTTTTTCCCCAAACATTCGTGAGCATACATGTCGTGTTCAACTCTCATAACATGTTTCTTCATGAAAGGAAAACATCAAAGTACGGGACCTAATCTGTGCCTCTTTTTTCTAAGAAATTCAGGCGTCACTGAAAAAGGTTTTCTTCAAAGCTGTCATCATACTTTGGCAGAATTTCATAGTGGGTATGTGAGGTCTTGAAGTTTTCTTTGCACTAATTTTTGCTGCAGTGGGCATCCGGAGAATTAGTTTTTTACAGTGGCCATCTGGCATTATTTTTCTCGATATTCCTAGACGTTAGAAACAATTTGCTTCCAAAGTGGCTATTGCATTCTTTTTGTGCAAAACTGTGTACATTGTGAATTTGTTGCAAAAACAGTGGGTACAAGGCAAAAGTACCCATGGACGATCATGAATGGTCCACTCATTTCAACTATTGTCATCTGGTGAGTGAAATTTCATTGACCTGATCTTTCAAACGGAAAAGCACAAACTGTCCCTCTTGTTTTTCTCTGCAGAAAAACGTTGCAGGAAGTCTTTGGGCATGATGTTGCCACGAATCAGAACTTCCGTTGTAGAGCAAAAACGTTTATGACGTTTTTGCAAATTAAATCCAAATTTGCTAGCCAAACTTTGACCATGCCAGCTGGCAAGGTCAAGATTGGGAGCCAGGTGGCAGTTACAAAATACAGAATGGGTCTTGAGGTCGCATTCTGACTTCCGTGAGGAGAAAGACCCAAAATCGTGCATGAGATTCCGCGATGCATCTTTTTATAAAAATATGCATTATCGACACTGATATATAGAAAGGATGTGAGAGGTTTTTATAAAACCTATAAATTATTCCACTGACAGGTAGAAACATGTACAAAACAGAATCTCGACTAAACAGAAAGACAGAAAAAAATGAAGTGGGTTTCACAACAGATACGATTGTAAAATAATCATAGCTTTGTTCGTGAATGTACGTCGTAGCTCCAAAAGGGGTAGTTTCGCTCTATGACGACGCGACGCACTGAGACCCGTGTGACAAACGGACATCGTCGGCAGAGCCGACCTCATTCGTGACCATTCACGACTGGAACACTGAGAGCTCCTCCCTTTTGATGCGACTTACCCCACTAATTTCTGCATTGGCATCAGAGCCAGTCGTCTTTTGGCCGTAGCCCTAGCACACACTTTTCTCATGACGTGACCTGGTCGAGCCAACTGGGACAAGTCTACCACACGAGACGTGCGAGGAGACCCAAATGAGGGTTTCAAAATCTATGTATTTTGCTTCTACACCCTCGCTTGGAATACAGCTGCAAACACGGTCACACGAGTAACCTGACGCGCAAAAGGGTCCCGACGGAGAGGCAAGACAGCCAGCTTTGGCAACAGCCAACTCCACCGCGATAGCAAGATTCCCTGCTACAACAGTAACTTTGAGGTCGTGGGAAAGGCAAACTGAGCTGCCACCCACATTTTTCCGCTCCGTGGAGGTCTTCATCGTCCAAGAGGAGCTAAAAAACAGGACTAGAGATGGGCCCGGGCCCAAAAACTTAAAAAATTCATTGCTTCTTGAATAGGGACCATGAGGTATTGGGGTTACCAAATTCATGGCCGCTCGGGCTACCGGCTTCTCCACACTCTTCAGCGGTCCTCTTCCAAAAGTGGTCGTGAAAGAGAAGTATAAGGGTCGCTCCCCAATCTGCCACACACTACGAAGGGAAATGGACGAACCCGTCCCAATTTTTTCACGTCATCGGGATGGGAAAAAGGGCGGGCGTCGAGTTGAGGACCATGTGACCCGTCGGGGGCAAGCTCTTATTTGCCCCCATGGATTGCCACCGTACACGCTTGAGGTGGAAGATAGCCTTGAGTACTTGGTCTTTGAGACGACCGAGAGATATGATGAGTCCTACGATGATCTTGAGCAGGATGCTCTTGAAGAAACTCTCGAGCCTACTTCAGAGCCAACAGTGGAAGATGAACACCCTTCCAACGTTGTGGCTGGTGATGCCAAAACCGTAGATCCTACAAAGCCGGACAAAGTAGCAGGCGAGAATGAGGTGACAAGTGACGAAGAACGTGATGGTGGTGAATCCAGAGAAGAGGAAGCCAATACTCTTATCAAGCTCGAAGCAAATGACGTCGCTGATGACGAGAGCAATGAGCAATGACCTGAGTTGGTAGACACGGGACAGAAGAAGAGGTGCACACAACCATCCCCAGACCGGTTGAAAGGCGTCGTGTTCATTTTGTGGATAACTTCGACAATGGGGGAGGAGAGTCATCTCCAACTTGTAGTATCCGCGTTAAAGCTGCAAGGCAAGAGCTCGAGACAACCAGCCTCGTGTGTGGAGCTGTTGAAAAGTGACACGATGCTTTTAACCTACACGCAATTGAAAGGAACAACCTCTGTTGGATGGGCCTTGCGGCTCTCGAAGTGTCCATAGCACTTTCCTCAAATCGATCCGTCTTCATGAGGCTGAGTAAGATGTGACAAGGCTGAAAGAAAACCTGGGCTACGATGACTACAACATCACCGTGGGTATCATCGGTGAAATAGCACACATCCACGAGAAGACGGTTTCTTCTCTCTGATGACAAATGGCAGCCATACTCACACGGTGAATCGCAAACTCTCAAAGGAGAACATGTAACTCCAGAGAGAGCTTGCTATCACCTTACATCATGCTGAAGAAGAAGTCACCGCTTAAGAGATGCTCAAGGCAAAGCAACACAGAGTAGCAAAGATTTAGGAGGCAGTAGTGGTTCATGCGGCAAGAGAGGCGGCCAAACGCGCTTTTGAGTGCCAGAAACAGATTCAAGCCAAAAGCCGCTAAGCGAGCTCAACTGCCAACCAGCGCGACTTAATGCAGCCTACCACCAGTGGTGGGCCACCAGCAGCAATCTTGACAAGCCCGTCCATGTTTGACTCGGCTGAATTATACGATGGCAAGTCAAATGTGCACACGTGGATGAAGGGATTTAAACTCCAGATGCAGCTGAACAAGATCCCTTAGGACGACTGGGGGGGCACAAGGAATGTTTGCAGTGAACCATGAACAGTTTGAGCAGCTTACAGAGATATGGTTTGCAAAGAATCAGGAGGGAAACTCTACATTGGAGGAGTTTGAGGAACTCATGAAAGAGCTATTCTCTCACCCCAATGACTCGCAAGCAACAAAGGGTGAGCTGGAAACGTTCAGGCAGGGGATCTCGACCCTGAACCGATATGTGGATCACTTTTATGACACGGCCAAGCGTGTCCAGCAGGGATGCATGACAAAGGAGGCAAAGATCAATTTGTTCTTGAACGGGTTGGCCAGCCAATAACTGAAGTTCCACTACATTACAGAAAAGGACCACAAGCATTGGAAGAGCCTGCGAGTAGTGACAAAGTACGTTTTTAAGACATTAAATGAGAAGTCAGCCTTGTGGGATACGTCAACTCCAGTACATACAACAAGAAATAAGGCGATGAGCCTCCTCGGGAATGGAAGAAGCAAATGCTTGTTCAATGGAAAAATTAGAAAACCTAAGAAGGCTCGCTTCTAGGATGAGAAGCTTCAGCAAAGTGACACTTTCACCTGTAGGGAGTGCAATGATCCAGGGCACATTATGCGGAATTGCCCGCATCGTCAGCAACGTGGTCCTCCACCGGGGTGAGCTGCCTGTCAAGTACAAGGCAACAAGCCTCGTGGGGGCCTGAACCGACACGGGATGCCGGGACAGCAGCATGGTGGTGCACACCTTGGTCAGGGTGTTGGTGGTGGAGCACCAGCGGGTGCTCCGGGCGGGCAACGCACTGGACCCAGAGGAGGTACCAGTGCTTTTGGTCGTGCACCTCGAGGGCAGTAGTAGCCAGCCTTTGGAGTCGTTCAGAGGATCCGAGTGCACGGGCGACAGCGTGGCCATGGATGCCCTCTTGTGCTAGACAATGTTGAGGGTTACGAGAATCCTCGTATGGAGCCACATGGAAACACGATTTTTGCCACCCCCAGCAGTAGACAGTGGAAGACTACCCGGGTGACTTGATGGCATGGACAATGAGAGGACATTTATGTTTGTGGATGATGATGTTAAGGGATTTGAGTTCTTGTCATTGCATTGGTTTTCAAAGATATTTTCATCGTTCATTCAATCTGACTCTCTTAACTCCAGTGGTTTTCGTCCACTAACGTACGCCACAAAGGATAATCTTGACAACCGTTCATGCCTCGTTGTTAGTTTCAAAAGAGATTATGGCTAACATCATCAGAGAGGCAAGACAAGCTCATGAGACGCAGTCACTGACTACAGTCACGATCGATATGCCAGTACTTGAAGGAAGTGACATGTCACAGCTGAAAGGCTGGAGGTTGCTCGCAACCTTTACACATGGTCATCACATGTGGGAAAAGGTGGGCAATACAGTGGAGCTACGTCGAAGCTCCTATGTCTACCGAATCTACCACTTGCAGGAAAAGTCGCAAGTGAGCTTATTTGTACAGACGGCTAGTGCAAAAATGATCATAGAGTTTCAAGAAAAGTGTCAATGGAGCACCAGCCCGAATCCTTGGCGATATTGGGGCTGAATATTCCTTTATGAAAGCTACATTCTTGAGTGCCATTGGATTAAAATACACCCCTCGACAAGGAAAGGTATTGGTGGACGATAACCGAGAAGTAATCATTGGTAATTGTGTGTCATGGCTCTCCCTTGGAGGATTGAGCACAGAGACTCGTCACACGGTTCTTGACCTGATGGACCCATTTGATGTCGTTTTGGGAGACCCGTGGTTGGTGAGCCACAATGCAAAAATAGAATTTGACTGAAAAATATTGCAAGTTATGAAAGGACTACAAAAGATCACCATCTTGCCAATGCCCCAACTTCATAAACCTGAAATTTACACACTTGTTGCATTGACTGCGATAGAATTGAAGCGGGGATTGTGACAAGGATGCCGTGTCTTCTCATCCACACTTTGAAAAACGGAAGAGGAGCCTGTACGTGGAATTCCACACAACATGAAAACCATCATTTCATATTTTTAGGTGTGTTTCAAGAACCCACTGATGGACTACCACCGGGTCACACGATCCCACTTGAGCCCAATGCAACACCACCTTTGAGGGGCATGTATTGGCTCAGCCCCGCCAAGCGAAAAGAGGCTAAAACACAAATCAAAGAGTACCTGCATAAGGGATGGATTGTGCCGAGCTCATCTCCTTTTGGTGCACCAATAATTCTTGTGAGCAAGAAGGATGGAGGCTTGCAAATGTACGTGGACTATTGCGCGCTGAACAAGCTGACAGTAAAAAATCATTATCCATTACCACAAATTGAGGACCTCTTTGTTCAACTCCAAGGAGCAAAACTCTTCTCGTCACTTGACCTCTTGCAAGGGTATCACCAGATCCAAATCACAAAGGAAGACGTACCAAAGACTGCCTTTTGTACACACTTGGGAAACTATCAGTTTTGTGTGCTATCCTTTGGTTCAACAAATGCATCGGCAACATTTCAAGCTGTGATGAACGTTGTGTTCCGTAATCAGCTGGGGAAGTCCGTGCTAGTGTACTTGGACAACTTTCTCATCTTCTCCAAAATAGAATAGGAGAATGAGAGGCATCTGCAAGAGGTGTTGGAGATTTTACGTAAGAGCAAGTTCTTTGCAGAAATGAGCAAGTGCAAATTCGCGCAGAGAGAGATTGAGTACCTTGGACATATTGTGAGTGGTGAAGGTATTGGTGTGGATCCCTGAAAGGTGCAAGCTGTGAAAGATTGGCCCCACCCTTTGAACATGGGCCAGATCCAATCTTTTCTTGGCCTCTCAAATTAGCTTAGACGCTTCATGATGGGCTACTCAACCTTGGTCGGTCCACTCACAAGTTCCAAACGAAAGACAGTCGCTTGGCGTTGGATAGAACAATGTAATGTAGCCAGCATCGAATTCAAGGAGATGCTGGCCTCAGCACCTGTACTTGTCCTTCCTGATCCCAAGAAGTCATGGGCTCTCAGATGTGACGCATCAATTGTTGGTGTTGGAGTTGTCCTCATGTAAGATGATCATCCAGTAGCATATGAGAGCCGAAATTTTCTGATGCAGAAAGCACGCTACACCACAGGAGACCGAGAACTCCTTGCAGTTGTGCATGCCTTCTATGTGTGTCGATGTTACCTAGAGGGAGCAAAAGGGGAGATCACAGCGGTCACGGACCATAACCCACTTACGTATTTTTAAACACAACCCAACTTGTCAAGATGTGAGGCACGCTGGAGTGAGTACTTGAGCCGTTTCACTTTCACATGGCAGTATCGGCCCGGTCGCATCAATGTGGTAGATCCATTGAGTCGTAATTCTGTGTGTGTGGCGATCATGGTGGGTTGCCAAAAAAAACTCAGACCGTACCTTTGCCATGGTAGAAAATACATTGACTCAAAACACAAACCTACTCCATCCAGCACCCAGGCCACTCATTCAGGTGAGCCCCTTCAAGAATCAAATTTGCATGGCTTACATGATCGACCCATGGTTCCAAGACCCACGGAACATTAAGCGGCATAATTTGGTTGAGGCTGAAGGACTTCATTGGCATGGCGAATAGGTGGCGGTCCCAGATGCCAACAAGCTTCGGGAGTAAATACTGTTCGAGTTCCATGATCCCCCAGCAGCCGGATATTTGGGTCCAAAGAACAGGATATTCATTTCTAGAGCATTACTGGTGGCCAGGTTGGAGCAACGCGATGCGAAGATATTGTGTGGTTGATGACCTGTGCCTCCGCAACAAAGCAAGCAACAAAGCTCCAGGAGGGCTTCTCCAACCATTGGAGCTTCCCAATGCCCTGTGGGAATGTGTGGCCATGGATTTTATCACCGACCTTCCACAAACAAAGAGAGACCATGATGTGATATTTGTGGTGATCAATCATGCAACCTATATGGCACATTTCATGCCCACGACATCACGGGTGACCACTGAGGAAAAAGCGCGTCTCTTCCTTCACTATTGTTCTACTACTCGGCTTTAGGTCTATCTGAAGGTTGATGTTCGACTGCGGAGGTAGCTTATGGGGTAGTTTGTCTGGATAATTCCATTTGAAGTCTTTGATGAGTTTTGCAAACTCCACTGGTATAACTGCAAACTTCTCGCATGTCGAGGACGATGTGGTTGCCTTGGCAACCCCAATTTCTTTCACCTCCCCTGTCTCCACGTGGACTGGCCTTGCTTGAGCTCCGTATCACAGATATCTTTTGGCCACATCCAAAGATGTTGGTCGTTTGGCATTTTGTATGTGATGCATCTTCCTCTGCTGCTTGCATCTCCACCGCTTCCCCTAACCGCCTTTGCGTCGTGGGTCGCTCGAGCAGAGGTAAGTGTCATCTTCTGCCAGTAATGTTGACATAGACCGATCCGCTGCTCCAGTCCACCCGTAGGTTGTGCAGGTACAGGAACTCTTGCTCGAGGATGATTTTTTCAAGGCCTCCAGATCACTTCATAGTGCAGATCTTCATTTTGCAGTCGAAGAGATTTATGAAGTTGATGGATCTATATTCGCCTGTCAACGGTTTTTCCTTCAAACACTCCCGGTTTAGTCTGCAAAACCAGCTTTGGAACTATATCATTGATTATAAATCTGTAAGGAGCTCCTCCATCCAATATTGTTAGTACGGTTCACAGACGTTTTCAACCCCTTGAATTTTACCCATAACAGTATTACCAATTGGTCATCCTCGTACTCCATCATCAAACTTTGCTATCTTTGGAACCCTCTTGTGTGGCGGTGTGAGCCGCTCATATGGGTGATCAATCGACGCAAAATTCTCCGACCAGACAGGATTCTGGCCGTCACGTACTCCTGCCCTTTGTTGTTTTCCGACTCCTTGCCTTTTTTTAGGACTTCTTCCCCTTTTTGGTCTATTACAGCCACTTCCGGCAGTCGCATGAGATGTGACCTAGCTTCTTGCAAGTCCAGCAGAGCTATTGAATGCATTGATCAACAGTGTCAATATCCATCAAAGATAGGGTTTCTTGTTGATTGAGAATTTCCTCCACCATAATAAGGATTTTACATTTGCGGACGCCAGCCATTAAATTCCTGCATCCGAGTGTTGTAGTCAGTGTTGTCGATGCGATCGGTTACTATGATCATTCGTGAAAGGTTTTCCTAGATGCCGAAGATAGCAATTGCTTTTCAAATATCCTGCTTGTGGCTGTTGTCATTTATGGTTAATCACCCCTAAAACATACACTCGTCATACAGTGTACATAGTAAATACATGTGTTTAGAACTTTCATGGTACCTTTATGGAAAAGGCAACAGAACTTATTTCACAGTGTGTGTGTGTGTTCACAGACATACAAATGTATTTCATTACTTCAACATAGAAAACTTTGTAGAAGGTTTGCCAAAAAAATGAAACACATGAAAAAATCCATGGGTAAGTACTTTACAACTCTACTTACAGTTTGCAAAAACAGACATACATTTGTACTTACACATGAAATGTGTTACAACTGTAAGGTATAACAGTGCCTATTTCTTGACCGGAAACATGAAAGAGCCATAATCCTCCCGAAGTAACATCCGGGGGATTTGGGTTTTTTTTTTGGCTTGCCCGTGCTCCTGGTAGGCCCCGCGGTACCGGGACCCAGCAGGTTGCCTTCTATCGTGGGGGGGTTCCCGGACCCTACATTCAAACCATTTGCAAACATACACTAATGTATAATCTTGGATGTTGTACGATACACATCCTGTTTCACCACTCAAATACAATTTGACTTTGGGAGGGAGAGAACGACATGGTGACCAATTCGACATCGTCTCACTTCAATATCACAAAACTCTCTCGAAACGGTCTGACGTCGAAACCGTCTATTGTGAAACATGGACACTCAATATGTGAATATCGTTTATTGTTGCCGTTTACGAACTTCTTCGTTTAGATCGTGATCGTTGATATTTGTACATCGACGGTTTTTGACTTTGCACAAGCGACCATCCCCCTGTACATTAGTGTGTTTTTTTTGTTTCAACCACATAAACCAGATACACTGCCCATATACATTTCACCAATACACTCTAACCTTTTGGGGGGGGGGGTTCAGCCGGAGACCAGCCCCCCCTCCCCCCCCAGAATTATCAAAGTGTATTGGGCGAATGTATATGGTGTGTGTATTAAAGGATACGTGATAAACATGTAAGAAGATACAATAATTTACAGTACATTAGTGAACAAAATAAATGGTCAACACAATACACGTCCCGAGATACTGTCCTAATACATTCGGTCATCGGTTGGTGGGGGGGGGGGGG
>SZWC01000860.1:39649-60900 GCA_023375785.1 Penium margaritaceum | reverse complement strand
CTGACCAGCTACACTCTCCCAATACACTCTCGCCTTTGGGGGGGGGGAGATTGGACTCTGCCCCTCCCCCCCTCAATGGTAAAAATCTATTAAATCTACTTGTCGAGTGTATCCGATGGACATGTCAACATGTACACTAGTACACAATACACTAGTGAATAAATTCGAGTCTCATCACGATACACGCCCCGCTACAAAGACCCGATACACTTTTGGCTTTGGGGGGTGGGGGGGGGGGAGGCCGAACTCAGGTAGCGAGGGGGGCAGAGAAAGAGTTCGGAACATATGGCAAAAAAATTCTCGATAGCAACGATTACGTCAACATTAGGTTCGAATGACACAGGTTTGCTCCCTGCATCTACAAATAAATGTGCATAAACTTCGAAGACAGAAATACGTCTACGAAGGGGTACATAATTTATGTCCTACGGTTTTTCTTCGAGTTTAATTTTTTACATCCATGTTTCATGGCAAACGTAGAACCTACATAGTTATCCATGTGAACATAACATGACTAAGTCCCAACATAATTACCGGGAAACTACCAAAATGCACGTGTCTTATACACTGATTATGTTGTGTATAAAAAGGGGACGATTAACTATACCTCGCTGTTGTAGTAGAAACATGGTTTGTCAGGGGATGGTTTTACAGAAACACCGAGTGTACTCTACCACGTTGGACTACAGACGCACATGTTGGAGTCTATACTGTACGTCAAGCTTCTCGTTCACCTTCCTAAAACGAGCAAGATTAGTGCATGCAAATTCGCTCCACATTTCCTATGGCGTGAGTGAGTCATGCCATGTCTGATTAATCTGCTCGAGGGGTAGTACACCTACGATCGACGATGTGAGAGCAGTCACGTGAACTGTTGATCTGGCTCCATCCGACGCTTATTACTGTTGGATGGCCTTAACATGAGACCACCAACTAATCGCCATGCCACACAAAAGTGATGCCTCGAGGTCAATTTTCTTTTTGTCTTTGACCCAGCAGTGATAAAGTACACCTCCAAAATCGTCAGCCACATCCTGACCATTGGTCCCTTGGCGTTTACGAGATCCAACGGCTCGAAGAGTACTGGTCGAATCTAGGGTTCACTTGAGACTTGAAGTTTTCTCTTGACGAGCACTGTTTCACGCGCACGAGAAATCAAAGCTCCTCCATTGCCGCGTTGCGTTGTTGGAGTATATGGGTATTGAGGCGCTCCAGTCCTGACAACTTCTAGTAAAGGTCTTCGTTAATTTGAGCATATCGTCCAGTGCCTCCCATCGCGCCAGGTGTCAATTCGATGAGCAGGGGCGAAGGAAAAAGGCTTGCCGAGCCCGAGGGGTCAGTCACCAGATTGGCCATTGGGTTTGTCAAGGTTTTGCCACTTGCTACAAAGGTTGTCGTTGTAGTCTGGTTCGTCTGAAGAGCGTCGGTGTTTGGGTGCTGCTGATCGTCCATCGAAGGAGTATTCACCGGAGACTGCTGCTTGTCACCGGTCATTTGGGCTGGCACCACCACGCGCTGCCATCAGGGCATGAGTGTGAAATAAAGGCACAGGAGCGGTATGCATGGCACTACACCGCTGCCGCAAACAGGTGAGCCAAAAGCGACCCCACAAAGGAGTGGTTCGGTCGCATTTCGGACCCTTGGTATGCCTGCAAATGTGGAGAAGCAGGTCTGGACTATGGCAAGATCATGTGCCTTGTCATCCTAGATGCATGGAAGCCCCATGCATCCGGGACTTTTCAGTCATGGGTCCACAAACATTATCTGTGGGTGAAGTTGGTGTACGTGCCAGGTGGATGAACAAGCAATGTGCAGCCATGTGATGTCGGGCTCCAGAAGCCAGTGAAGGATAAGCTCAAGGAGAGCTACTCGACCTTCATGGCCGAGACCCTCCTCAGCCACGCAACCATCAACCTCGACATAAAGCTCGTCAAGGAGGCGGCGGCTGGGTGGCTGATGGGTGCTTGGCTAAGCCCTTATGACCGTCCTAAACTCGAGAAGTGCGCCTATGCCAGGGCAGGATTCACGAAGATCTCACAGCGTGGGTTCCAGGAACGTGCTGTGAACGCCATGGTGACTTTCCTATACAACCACGTGTTCAATGGCTTCTAGGAGGATTGTTTTTGACATCCTAGCTTCTGTCTAGTGTCTTGTTGCTTTTGTTCCTACATGGAGAGTGAAAACAACTACTTCCTACATACTCTTTTCCACCACCCTTCCTCTGTCATTGAAAGGGCCGTGGATCTCGCCTATGGCGAGCTCCATGTCCCATAGTCTGCTGCATGTTGTGGCAAACTCCTCAGCTCTCGCATCCAGTGGAAGAGCCGAGGAGCTCCGCGGCCCAGACGCGATACACCTTGCGGACGTGCACCGGCCACGGGGAGAAAAAGACAACACGAGCAATGACTGGATTGCACACAAAATCTTAAAACCTGGCCAGAACTACAAGCAACTAAGTAAATTAAAACAAAAACTCAAAATTCATTAGTTTGAGAACCTTTTAAATGCTAGTACGGGACTTCACCAACTTTTCCCGGAGTGCACTACATCATGTGTGCAATATCCACTATTGGGAAAAAAATCCGCGCTACACTGGTCTAGTCCCAATATTTATGGAGAATTGGGTACGCAAAAAATTTCTTCTCATTTTTTTCAGTTTCACGTGACATTTATTTTAGTCTACGTCCATTGTTCCAATTCGCGACCACATTTCCAACATTTTTCCCTCACAATTGGTCGTGTTTTTGTTGTATAAACCACTGGGGTTGCCATTTATGTCCAGTTAAGAGTCTTCGTTTTTGTCGTTGGCTGCCGCATTGTTTTTGTACATCACAATCATGTGACGCGTTATTGTTAACAAGTGCCCCTGCCATGGTTGCCGTTTGTCGTTTTCCTGGTCCGACCACTAGAGAGTGGTTGGATGTCCAATCTGATTGCAGATTTGGACTCCTTGGAGTTTTCCATGCGATTTCGAGCTTTCAGTTGCTCGATTTGGTTGAGAATTCAGAAAGTTAGCCCTACCCAAAGTTCGGGTGGTGATGCGGGTGGAATCTGGTACCCGTCCGGGGTGACGGGATACTCCACCGCCGGTGGTCCGTGTTCAGCTCCAACTGGCCATAGACCCCAAGGCCCTAGAGGAAGCAACCAGGGAGGTCCCCTGGACTAGGTCGAGCCACCCTTTGACTTGTAAATCAAAGAAAGGCGCTTCGAGCCGTCGTCGGCTCGTGTCGGAGACGACTCACGTCGGCGGCAGCCAAAGGCGGCTCCACCAAGGGTTGCTTGGATGGGAGTAGCAGGGGCTATACTGCTCCGTTTTGGGCGTGCTTGGATGCGTTGGAAAGCTTAGATCACAGGCTATAAGAATCTGATTTAATCTCGCCAAAAGAACTAACCATTAATGATTCGCAGCCCTTCTCAGTTTCCGCAATCTGTATTCTGCCAGAATTCTGCTCTCTTGGTGTTGTGGCGACCCAAAGCACACACCTCCCTTGGAAGTCTCTTTGCACTAAGAAGCCGTGCACACTCAGGCAGTTCAGGGCACGCCAGGACAGCATTCCTGACAGTTATGTGCTTGTTTGTAACATGAAAGAGCAAAACAATCCTCGAATGGGCCTACCGACCCTAGTCTAGGACCCATTCGAGGACCGGTTTGCTCATTCGCGATGGAAACGAGAGAAACAGTCCGCAAGGTGCCACTCCTCATTGTGCGCTCCTTCATTGTGCACACACTACGACGGTTGTGTGCATTGAAAAATGCACGTGGCTGATCGCACGGTGCATCGAACAAAGGAAAAATGAAAGCAAGGCCAAAGAGGTGGACCCTGGCCTTTTTTTTTTTCCTAGCTTGAGGCAATTATAACAAAGCGAAGTTGTTTCACTAAAGTCAATTAAAAAAGCATGAGAAACCAATGGTCGTTAGATGGTGTAATCCTACAGTCTCACACAAATATTGTTCATAAAGAGATGATGTTTTACACAAGTGGTTCTTGTGAGGCTTATGTACGACTCTTGGGTTGGATTCTTTTTTACGAGGGAATGTGTTCTATATCTTTAGTATCTGAGAAAAACGTGTTGCAGTTGACAAAAAGAGACCTGATGTAACGATCCAACAGCTGAAGTATTTTTTTAGGACAATGGTTTCAGAAGTTTTCACTAGTTACGATACAAAGAGGGCGTCATATGAATGGCGCGAGGAAAGCGAAGAAAGAATATGACTTCTAAACCAAAAATGGGTTTATTCATAATAGGAAAACATTCATCATATATATAGTAGGGGACAACCACATGTGTACTAGGTATCTGGGAGTCGCCACCCTTTGTTGTGGGCACAATGGTTGTGTGCACAATGGCGGGTGGCGACAGTGTGAAGGTTGTGCGCATGAAAGAAAAAGTGCGTCATTGATTGCACGAGGCATCACACGCCGACATCACGGAAGTGAGGCATTTATTTGTCTTTCTCACCACGATCGCTCGCAAGCAACAGATCAAAGACATGGTAGGGACTATCGCCATCCGTAAGATCGTCCGACTGACGGATTGAGGGAAAGTATGTTTGCAAAGAGATGATGTTATTCTATTTTCCCCTGTATTAATTTGTTCATGACTTCACTTTTGTAATTATTTTGCTGAGAGACACAAGAATCTTAACAATGGAGAACAAACCAGTCCCAAACACTCACGTGTCATTTGATCGGATAATCAGACGGCTGAATCGCTTTTTTTGTAGGCCACCATTTGTTATATTTAACCAATAATCCATGTCAAAAAGGACACTCGACGTGCAATGCAAATTCCTGGGACAAACAGTAGTGAACATACATGTCGTGTTCAACTCTCATAACATGTTTCTTCATGAAAGGAAAACATCAAAGTACGGGACCTAATCTGTGCCTCTCTTTTTTAAGAAATTCAGGCGTCACTGAAAAAGGTTTTCTTCGAAGCTGTCGTCAATGTCATAGTGGGTATGTGAGGTCTTGAAGTTTTCTTTGCACTAATTTTTGCTGCAGTGGGCATCCGGAGTATTAGTTTTTTACAGTGGCCATCTGGCGGTTTTTTTTTTCTGATGTTCCTAGACGTTAGAAACAATTTGCTTCCAAAGTGGCTATTGCATTCTTTTTGTGCAAAACTGTGTGCATCGTGAATTTGTTGCGAAAACAGTGGGTACAAGGCAAAACTACCCATGGAAGATCATGAATGGTCCACTCATTTCAACTATTGTTGTCTGGTGAGTGAAATTTCATTGACCTGATCTTTCAAACGGAAAAGCACGAAACTGTCCCTCTTGTTTTTCTCTGCAGAAAAACGTTGCAGGAAGTCTTTGGGCATGATGTTGCCACGGATCAGAACTTCCCTTGTAGATAAAAAACGTTTTTTATGTTTTTGCCGATTTAGGCCAAATTTGCTAGCCAAACTTCGACCATGCCAGCTGGCAAGGTCAAGATTAGGAGCCATGTGGCAGTTACAAAATGCAAAACCGGTCTTGAGGTCGCATTCCGACTTCCGTGAGGAGAAAGACCCAAAATCGTGCATGAGATTCCGTGATGCATCTTTTTATAAAAACATGCATTACCGACACTGATATGAAGAAAGGATGTGAGAGATTTTTACAAAACCTATAAATTATTCCACGGACGGGTAGAAACATGGACAAAACAGAATCTCGACTAAAAGGAAAGAGAGCACAAAATGAAGTGGGTGTCACAATAGATACGATTGTGAAATAATCATAACTTTGTTCGTGAATGTACGTCGTAGCTTCAAAAGGGGTAGTTTTGCTCTATGACAACGCGACACACTGAGACCCGTGTGACAAACGGGCATCGTCGGCAGAGCCGACCTCATTCGTGACCATTCACGACTGGAACACTGAGAGCTCCTCCCTTTTGATGCGACTTATCCGACTAATTTCTACATTGGCATCAGAGCCAGTCGTCTTTCGGCCGTAGCCCTAGCACACACTTTTCTCATGGCGTGACCTGGTCGAGCCGAATGCGACAAGTCTACCACATGAGACGTGCTAGGAGACCCGAATGAGGATTGCAAACTCTACATATTTTGCTTCTACACCCTCGCTTGGAATACAGCTGCAAACACGATCAAGCAACCTGATGCGCAAAAGTGCCCCGATGGAGAGGCAAGACAACCAGCTTCGACAACAGCCAACTCCACCGCGATAGCAAGATTCCCTGCTACAATAGCAACTTTGAGGCCGTGGGAAAGGAAAACTGAGCTGCCACCCACAATTTTCCGCTCCATGGAGGTCTTCATCGTCCAAGAGGAGCTAAAAAACAGGACTAGAGATGGGCCCGGGCCCAAGAACTTAAAAATTCATTGCTTCAACAAGAAGGCTCCAATTGACAAGCCATTTTTTGGGTGAATTCATATTGAAAATTTCTATCTTTTTCTAGGATAATAGAGGCCTAATTGTGCCACTCGGCTGTGGCTAGTGTAGGTCATATTAATATTTTTGCATGTTGTGGTTTCCTTTTATTCTTTACCTCTTGAACCTCTTTCAGATTGAGTGAGTAAATCTCCTCTTTGATTAGGAGGGTGATGTGGTAGTTTTAAGAGTGTGCGGTCTTCAAAGTGAGTGAGTTAAACTCCTCTTTGTGAAAAGGCACACTTGAAGACTACATGTGCGAGTTTCAAAGTGAGTGGTTGGAGCTCCTCCTTGCAAACTGCACATTAGACTAAGGGATTCAATTTCTCAAAGAGTGAGGGAACCTCCTCTTGGATTTTGTACTTAGCTCCACTTACAAGAGATAGAAACTGGATCCTATGAGAAAAGAGGGTTTTAAGCAAGTACCATCGCGTAGTCGTGAGTGTGTGCTTCACCCAAAAACAACAGTGAGGGGTGCGTGGCATTGTCAAAGGCAAGCGTGCACTCTAGCCACAATCTTGAAGAGGGGCCATGAGGTATTGGGGTTACCAAAGTCATGGCCACTTGGGCTACTGGCTTCTCCACACTCTTCAGCGGTCCTCCTCCAAAACTGGCCCCGAAAGGGAAGTACAAGGGTCGCTCCCCGATCTGCCACACACTACGAAGGGAAATGGACGAACCCGTCCCAATTTTGTCACGTCATCGGGATGGGAAAAAGGGCGGTCGTCGAGTTGAGGACCATGTGACCCATCGGGGGCAAGCTCTTGTTCGCCCCCATGCCTTGCCACCGTACACGCTTGAGGTGGAAGTTAGCCTTGAGTACTTGGTCTTTGAGACAACCGAGAGATGTGAAGAGTCCTACGATGATCTTGAGCAGGATGCTCTTGAAGAAACTCTCGAGCCTACTTCAGAGCCAACAGCGGAAGGTGAACACCCTTCCAACGTGGTAGGTGGTGATGCTGAAACCGCAGATCCTACAAAGCCGGAGGAAGCAACAGCCGAGGATGAGGTGACAAGTAACGAGGAACGTGATAGTGGTGTAGCCAGAGAAGAGGAAGCCAACACTCTTATCAAGCTTGAAGCAAATGACGTCGCTGATGACAAGAGCAATGAGCAACAACCTCAGATGACAGACACGGGACAGAAGAAGAGGCATACACAACCATCCCCAGACCGCTTGGAAGGAGTCGTGTTCATTTTTTGGATGACTCGGACAAAGGGGGAGGAGAGTCATCTCCAACTTGTAGTATCCACGTTAAAGCTGCAAGGCAAGAGCTCGAGACAACCGACCCCGTGTGTGGAGCTGTTGACAAGTGACACGATGCTTTTAACCTACACGCAATTGAAAGGAACAACCTCTGCCGGATGGGCCTTGTGACTCTCCAAGTTTCCATAGTGCTTTCCTCAAATCGATCCGCCTTCATGAGGCTGAGAAAGATGTGACAAGGCTAAAAGAAAACCTGAGCTACGATGACTACAACATCATCGTGGGCATCACCGGTGAAATAGCACACATCCACGAGAAGACGGTTTTTTCTCTGATGACAAATGTCAGCCACGCTCACATAGTGAATCGCAAACTCTCAAAGGAGAACATGTAACTCCAGAGAGAGCTTGCTGTCACCTTACATCATGCTGAAGAAGAAGTCACCACTTAAGAGATGCTCAAGGCAAAGCAGCATGGAGTAGCAAAGATTTAGGAGGCATTAGTGGTTCATGCGGCAGGAGAGGCGGCCAAACACGCTTCAGAGTGCCAGAAACAGATTCAAGCCAAAATTCGCCAAGCGAGCTCAGCCGCCAACCAGCGTGACTCAATGCAGCCTACCACCAGTGGTGGGCCACCAGCAGCAAGCTTGACAAGCTCATCCATGTTTGACTCGGCTGACATATACGATGGCAAGTCAAACGTGCACACGTGGCTGAAGGGATTTAAACTCCAGATGCAGCTGAAGAAGATCCCCTAGGACGACTGGGGGACACAAGGAATGTTGGCAGTGAACCGTGAACAGTTTGAGCAGCTTACAGAGATATGGTTTGCAAAGAATCAGGAGGGAAACTCTACATTAGAGGAGTTTGAGGAACTCATGGAAGAGCTATTCTCTCACCCCATTGACTCGTAAGCAACAAAGTGTGAGCTAGAAACGTTCAGGCAGGGGATCTCGACCCTGAACCGATACCGTACTGATCTTTGATTTCGATATTAATTGTGTTTTTTTCTCGTACGAATTCATGTATTTGGCAACACGGGCATAATTTTCGTCTTATTATGAATACACAAAAATATTTCCTTCAGCCTTGACATCTGGTGAGTCAAAAGAAAAAACACAAAATGTGTTCACGACTGCTGAGATTCAACAAATTTGCATGGATATCGGCGTGTTCCGAGATTTCGTTGTCGCATCGCCTGCAAGGACACGTCGGCAATGGCTTGCGCTCGAGGATGTCGATGGCCTGGAGGTCTTGCTCGAGGCGAGAGTCGAACCAAGCAAGGGTTGGAAAAAGAAAAAAAGGACAAAAAACAAAATCAGGACTACAACAAGGACCCATTTCATTCGTTTTGAGAACACAAAAATATTTTAAAGCACTTACGAATCGAAGTTACAGGTCATAAATTATCCTTGACCACGAAATCAAAGATCAGTACGGTATGTGGATCACTTTTATGACACGGCTCAGCGTGTCCAGCTGTGACACATGACAGAGGAGGCAAAGATCAATTTGTTCTTGAAGGGGTTGGCCAGCCAATAACTGAAGTTCCACTACATTACAGAAAAGGACCACAAGCAGTGGAAGAGCCTGCAAGTAGTGACAAAGTACGTTTTTAAGACATAAAATGAGAACTTAGCCTTGTGATATACGTCACCTCCAGTACATGAGACAAGAAATAAAGCCGATGAGCCTCCTCGGGAATGGCGGAAGCAAACGCCCATTCAATGGACAAATTGGAAAACCTAGGAAGACTCGCTTCTAGGATGAGAAGCCTCAGCAAAGTGGCACTTTTACCTGTATGGAGTGCAATGATACAGGGCACATTGCACAGAATTTCCCGCATCATCAGCAACGTGGTCCTCCACCGGGGCGAGCTGCCTGTCAAGTACAAGGAAACAGGCCTCATGGGGGCCTGAACCGACACAGGATGCCGGGACACCAGCATGGTGGTGCGCACCTTGGTCAGGGTGTTGGTGGTGGAGCACCAGCAGGTGCTCCGGGCGGGCAACGCACTGAAACCTGAGGAGGTACCAGTGCTTTTGGTCGTGCACCTGGAGGGCAGCAGTAGCCATCCTTTGAGTGAGAGACAGAGGATCCGAGTGCACGGGCGACAGCGTGGCCATGGACGCCCTCTTGTGCTAGGCAATAATGAGGGTTACAAGAATCCTCGTATGGGGCCACGTGGGTTCCAACAAGATTTTTGCCATCCCCAGTAGTAGACAGTGGAAGACTACCTGGGTGACTTGATGGCATGGACAATGAGAGGATATTTGTGTTTGTGGATGATGATGTAAAGCGATTTGAGTTCTTGTCATTGCAGTGTTTTCAAAGATGTTTTCATCGCTCATTCAATCTGACTCTCTTAACTCCAGTCGTTTTCGTCCACTAATGTACGCCACAAAGGAGAATCTTGATAACCGTTCATGTCTCGTTGTAGTTACAAAGGAGATTATGGCTGACATCATCAGAGAGGCAAGACAAGCTCATGAGACGCAGTGACTGACTACAGTCACGATCGGTCCTGCCAGTACTTGAAGGAAGTGACATGTCGTAGTTGAAAGACTGGAGGTTGCTCGCAACCTTTACACATGGTCATCACATGTGGGAAAAGGTGGGCAATACAGTGGAGCTACGTCGAAGCTCCTATGTATACCGAATCTACCACTTGCAGGCAAAGCCGCTAGTGAGCTTGTTTGTATGGAAGGCTAGTGCAAAAATGACCATAGAGTTTCAAGAAAGTATCAATGGAGCACCAGCCCAAATCCTTGGCGATATTGGGGCTGAATATTCCTTTATGAAAGCTATATTCTTGAGTACCATTGGATTAAAATACACCCCTCGACAAGGAAAGGTGTTGGTGGGCGACAACTAAGAAGTAATCATTGGTAATTGTGTGGCATGGCTCTCCCTTGGAGGATAGAGCACAGAGACTCGTCTCACGGTTCTAGACCTGATGGACCCATTTGACATCGTTTTGGGAGACCTGTGGTTGGTGAGCCACAAGGCCAAAATGGAATTCGACTGAAAAATATTGCAAGTTATGAAAGGACTACAAAAGATCACCATCTCGCCAATACCCCAGCTTCATAAACCTGAAATTTACACACTTGTTGCATTGTCTGCGATAGAATTGAAGCAGAGATTGTGACAAGGATGCCGTGTCTTCTTATCCACACTTAGAAAAACGGAAGAGGAGCCTATACGTGGCATTCCACACAACATGAAAACCACCATTTCGCATTTTTTAGGTGTGTTTCAAGAACCCCTTGATGGACTACCGCCGGGTCACACGATCCCACTAGAGCCCAATGAAACACCACCTTTGAGGGGCATGTATTGGCTCTGTCCCACCGAGCGAAAAGAGGCTAAAACACAAATCAAAGAGTACCTGCATAAGGGATGGATTGTGCCGAGCTCATCTCCCTTTGGTGCACCAATAATTCTTGTGAGCAAGAAGGATGGAGGCTTACAAATGTGCGTGGACTATCGCGCGCTGAACAAGCTGACAATAAAAAATAATTATCCATTACCACGATTTGAGGACCTATTTGATAAAATCAAAGGAGCAAAACTCTTCTCGTCACTTGACCTCTTGCAAGGGTATCACCAGATCCAAATCACAAAGGAAGACGTACCAAAGAGTGCCTTTCGTACACACTTGGGACACTATCCGTTTTTTGTGCTATCCTTTGGTTCAACAAATGCATCGGCAACATTTCAAGCTGTGATGAATGTTGTGTTCCGTAATCCGTTGGGGAAGTCCGTGTTGGTGTACTTGGACAACATTCTTATCTTTTCCAAAATAGAATAGGAGCATGAGAGGCATCTGCAAGAGGTGTTGGAGATTTTACGTAAGAGCAAGTTCTTTGCAGAAATGAGCAAGTGCAAATTCACGCAGAGAGATCTTGAGTACCTTGGACTTTTTTTGAGTGGTGAAGGTATTAGTGTGGATCCCTGAAAGGTGTAAGCTGTGAAAGACTGGCCCCACCCTTTGAACATTGGCCAGATCCAATCTTTTCTTGGCCTCTAAAGCTAATTTAGACGCTTCATGATGGGCTTCTCGACCTTGGTCAGTCCACTCACAAGTCTCAAACGAAAGACAGTCGCTTGGCGTTGGATAGAACAATGCAATGTAGCCATCATCAAAGTCAAGGAGATGCTGGCCTCAGCACCCGTACTTGTCCTTCCTGATCCCAATAAGTCATGGGAACTCAGATGTGATGCGTCAATTGTTGGTGTTGGAGTTGTCCTCATGTAAGATGATCATCCAATAGCATATGAGAGCCGAAACTTTCTGATGCAGAAACACGCTACACCACAGGAGACCAAGAACTCCTTGCAGTTGTGCATGCCTTCAAGGCGTGGCAATGTTACCTAGAGGTAGCAGAAGGGGCGATCACAGCGGTCACGGACCATAGACCACTTACATATTTTCAAACACAACCTAACTTGTCAAGATGTGAGGCACGCTAGAGTGAGTACTTGTGCCGTTTCACTTTCACATGGCAGTACCGGCCCGGTCGCATCAATGTGGTAGATCCATTGAGTCGTAATCCTGTGTGTGTGGCGATCATGGTGGGTTGCCCAAAAAAACTCAGACCGTACCTTTGCCACGGTAGAAAATGTATTGACTCAAAACACGAACTCCATCCAGCACTCAGACCACTCATTCAGGTGAACCCTTCAAGAATCAAATTTGCATGGCTTACACGATCGGCCCATGGTTCCAAGACCCACGGAACATTGAGCGGCATAATTTGGTCGAGGCTGAAGGACTCTATTGGCATGGCGAACAGGTGGTGGTCCCAGATGCCAACAAGCTTCGGGAGAAAACACTATTCGAGTTCCATGATCCCCCAGCAGCTAGATATGTGGGTCCAAAGAATGCAGGATATTCATTTCTAGAGCATTTCTGGTAGCCAGGTTGGAGCAACGCGGTGCGAAGATATTGTGCGGTTTGTGACATGCGCCTCTAGAACAAAGCAAGAAACAAAGCTCCAGGAGGGCTTCTCCAACCATTGGAGCTTCCCAATGCCATGTGGGAATGTGTGGCCATGAATTTTATCACCGGCCTCCCACAAACAAAGAGAGACCATGATGCGATATTTGTGGTGATCAATCATGCAACCTATATGGCACATTTCATGCCAACGACACCACGGGTGACCACTGAGGAAATAGCTCGCCTCTGCTATGATGGCGTTGTGAAATACCACGGCATCCTACTCGAGATCATCTATGATCGTGATCCTTGGTTTGTAATTCATTTCGGACAAGAACTCAATGAGTTATACGAAACATGAGTAAAGATGTCAATAGCATTCCATCCACAGATAGATGGACAAACTGAACACATGAACCGCATGTTGGAACAAATTTTACGGATGTATATAAATTGTTTAATAGACAATTGAGATGATATTGTCGCACCGGCAGTATTTGCTGTCAACAACGCCGTGAGCGAGTGGGCTGGCTATACCCCATTCCTTCTCAATCATGGTCGACATCCGGTGGTATCCGCTTCAATGGTGAAGCACGGGGATGGTGGTGATCAGGTTCCCTCCGCCCTGGCCTTTTTCGAGAAAATGGACATATTGTGGTGTGATGCAAAAGCACACCTATATGCTGCTCGACAACGTCAACAGGTCTATGCTGACAAGTCTAGACGTGAGGTAAAATTCTCCGTTGGCGAGCGACTGCTTCTCAGCACGAAGAACTTACGGCTGAAGACGCGTGGTGCACATAAGATGTTGCCAAAGTGGTTAGGATCCTTCGTGATCACACATGAGGTGGGACCAGTGGCCTACCGTTTGGTGCTCCCATTCGCAGTGTGTATCGACAACGTCTTCCACGTGAGCCTTCTTGCACCATACACGGCAGATGGGTCCGTTCAACCACTCCCGCAAGTAGTTCTTTCCATTGAAGGCCAAGGCAAGGTACACCATATCCTCCTGCACCAAGAGCGTGCACTCCACGCATGAGTGGTCAAGGAGTACCTTGTGCATTAGGCCGGTTGTGGACCTGAACACAACTCATGGGAGCCAGAGTCTCGGATGCCAAATGCAAGTTGTAACCGAGTACTTTGAGGAACTGGCTTCCCGTTCACGACAACTTGCCCTCGGGGGTACCTCCCTGGCACAAACCCCTTCATGTGGATCTGGCATACTACCTTGGCCACTGCGTAGTATGTAATGGGGACGCCTGGACACATGTCGTGAGGGCGCTCCTTACAAAAGGGGATTATGCGCCGCCATCCCTTGTCAAAGGTTGAGATTTGGTATTGTAATTCAAAGTGCCATAAGACCTCAAGTAAAAAATCATTATTTAACATATGTGATGTTCATAAAAGCAAGGCTATTCCTCCTCATTGATGGGTTTTTTTTGTGATGTGTATATATTTTTCTCCAAGAAGGACCACAAATCGGGATGATTTGTTCCTAGATGGGAAGGAATGCATAGCAAAAACATTTTTTTTTTACGTTTTTGCTGATTTGAGCCAAATCTGCTAGCCAAACTTTGACCATGCTAGCTGGCAAGGTCAAGTTTGGGAGCCGTGTGGCAGCTACAAAATACAAAATGGGTCTTGAGGTCGCATTTTGACTTCCGCGAGGAGAAAGACCCAAAATCATGAATGAGATGTCGAGATGCGTATTTTTATAATGAGATGCATGAGAGATTTTTATAAAACCTATAAATTATTCCACCGACGGGTAGAAACATGTACAAAACAGACTCTTGAATAAAAGGAAAGAGAGCACGAAATGAAGTGGGTGTCAGACCGGATACGATTGTGACATAATCATAATTTTGTTTGCGAATGTACATCGTAGCTTCAAAGGGGTAGTTTTTCTCTATGACGATGCGACGCAGTGAGACCCGTGTCACAAAGGGTATTTTCAGCAGAGCCGACCTCTTTTGTGACCATTCGCGACTGAAACACCAAGAGCTCCTCCCTTTTTACGTGAAGTACTCCACCGATTTTTACATGCGTCCCTAAGAAACAATCAAAGCTCCTACGGGGCTATAGGCCCTTAACTGATGCATTGGCTCTTACGAGTATGTGTTGGGGGCGGGATGAAGACAAAGTCTTCCGCGAGAGCTTGTAGCCCTTGCCGAATCCGCCAAAATAAGTGGCAAAATTTTAAGAAGAAAATGCCACCCACCGATTCCTAATGATTTGGCGGTGATTTTTGCTTATGTGGCATTGCTCCGACATTCTTGGTAGGGTCCTATCTGTGGAAATACCCCCCTGATCTGTAATTTTGACTTTAAATATTTGTGGACTAGTCAAAATTCACCACGTTTTTTGTTCATTGAATTTGAAGAATCATATAACTAATTCTCGCAAATGTTTGTCAAATTTAAGGTCTCAAATGAGATTTTCCCACTTTGGACCCAGGGTGTGTGACAGTCTTTATTTCAGTGTGTCTAACTTGTGTTTGAGGATAAGCACTTGAGCAATATGTATTTTTTTTCCACAGCTTCGTTTGCTTTGCCGTGAGAAAAACACAAGTGTGGAGGAGATGCGGATGCATGAGAGAAGTAAAAGAAACTATTTTCACATCACATGAACAGGGCATCACATAACCACCTCGTCTTCCTCCTCTACCCCATCGTCCTCAAACATGACATGGCCATAAAGCCCATTAGCATGACGTTGGTACTCTGCTTGGTAGACCTTGCTGAAACCCGCCTTCTTCCATGCTTGGAGAATGATGTCAGGGTTGTTGTTGAGGTACTTCCATGCCATCATGAACCACTTGCACGCACCCTCTTTCACCACTTTCATGCCTAATCCTAGTGCCTGTCCACCTTTTGCCTTGTCTGCAGCCCACATCGCAAAGTGGTCCTCGATGGTCCTCTTCATGGGGTTGATGATGCCGATGTCAGCTGGTTACGCTTTGGGAGTGCATCCCGCTGAAATGTAAACGGGATGTATGTGTGGGTAATTGGTGCATAGTCAATCACGGAATACATTGCTACACTGCAGTCGCCATACATCAAGAACGAGCAGCATGTGCACGTCACCAGCCTTGTATCCGTACGCGGCACGCTTTGCGGTGTAGTAGGGGCGCACAATCCCCCTCACCCACTGCATTGTGGTTTCACTATTTTCCCAATGGTTCAGCATGAACGTGAGTTGCCATCCAGCATCAAGCAACTCACGTGCATGCAGGCCAGTGGGCAGGTATAACTTGGACTTCCCCGCATAAATGAGCTGCATCGGCAAGAAGTCACCAGCTGCAGGTGTCGTCATAAGCACTGTCATCGCTCGTTTGTCGTCAAGTCCAATTATGGACACATCAGACGTGCCCTTGGGTGCGTACGTGTGGTTGGATGCAGGGAGAAGCTGTATGGCAGTGTGGTCTGCATTCACCACAAAAGCGGGCTGGATCTTGTACTGGCTTGCAAGAGCAGCTGCATGGAGATGAAAATCCTCCATTTTTCCCCTGTCCGAAGGGACTTTCTGTGCCACCGTAGTGCCCATCCTCCATGTCTGTCCCATCTTGTCCCGAACAAATTTCCGGACCCAAGAACGCCCGAACGCCCAATCACCGAGTGAAGCAAGTTCATCAGGCGTGTGCATCGTGATGAGTGGCGTGCCAGCATCTCGAGCCTGGAGGAGAGACATTTTTATGGCGTCGACGATCTCTGGCCGGATGGAAAGCCATGCCCTCTTCCCCCGGTGGCCCTGCACCCTCTTCTTGTTGTTGATTGGTGACATGGGCTCCATCTTCAGTGCTTGTGCCACTATGTTCGCGCACTATTTGAGCAGGACCTTCGTGTTGGGGTAGAACCAGTCGGTGATGGTGCTCGGCGTGAGACTGTCAAAGACGCACATGCGGTCGGGTGTGCGGAACGCACGGCGCAGATGTTTGACAGCGCCATAGAAAGTTGCGTGGCTTTTCACCGCACGGTAGATGGACGGAAAATGTCCACTTCCAAACCAATCTCAATACTGCCCACGAAAGCATTTCCCATAACTGCTGGTTGGTTTGTGTTGGGAGTGAGACGATAAATGCGCTGGATTTCGGCTTCAGCACGGTGCAGTCCATTTCACTTTTGGACGAGTCCACATGAAGTTACAGATCTTACGGTAATTCACCAGGAATTCTCCTATGGGGAATTTCCACTGTATAGGGCCAGATTAATCCTAGTTTTTAGTCCTCAAGGACGTGTTCAAGCCCTGGAACTGTACAAATGGTTTGGTGTGTCCGAGAAAGGTGAGAATATCTCGGCCAACTCATTGGAGTGATGTCCAGGGTTCGCCAACTTGGCAACTGCCTCGTACGTACCAGACTTGGAAAGTACAAAGCCTATGAGGTTTTTGTGAGCCACTATGCGTACATCAATGAGGTTGCTTAGCTCACACGCAATCTCGTGGAGGATTTACTACATCATCATCGTCTCTTCCAATGTAAAATGACATATTAGTGCATCTATGTTTTGGACCGCCGGGACCCCCACCTTCAGTGGAGCAGCCTGGACCGCCAGGACCACTACCAGCTAGAGCAGCAGTATAAAAGGGAGTACCAGTTGTGGCTCCAACAACCAATTCCAGTCTCTCAAACTCCATCGCATCAGTATCAGCTATTCTGCACGTCTGCGAGCCACTTGGTCTCTGTACCAGACTCGGACCCGGTGCTGCTGGAGTTTCCTAGAGGTTCCATCTGACGACCCAGCGACTCTAGCAGAGTTCTGCTAGTGTGGAGAGGAGGTTTCCTGACATCCTCAAGGCTGCTCAACTCAGAAAGACGATTGACACGCCAAGACTCTTTTTCAAAGGCTGGAAGCATAGCAAGACGTTGCGCCTAGTTTGGGCCAGGCTCTGTTAGGTTTCTGTTGCTGAGCAGCTCATAGGCTGTTGCTGAGCTTGTAATTAGTATTGCTATACATTGTATTCTTGTAATACAATCAGAGCTTCCGCATTCAATTCTCAGAAATTGTACAAGCATTGCTTGGCACACCAAAGGTCATAGAACGACAGCAACGCCAACCAAGCCTTTGCTGTGGTCGTGTGAAATTCCAACATGGTATCAGAGCAATCAGGCCCGTGCCACTAGCAAGCATAGCAGCTACAGCTAAGTGTTGGTGGAAGAGTCTTCCACATTCACATGTCAACATCAAATATTGGAGAGGTTCACAGATCACAAATTGTGCACAAGGCACTAGGACTAAGAGGTCTCTATGAGTGACATGGAGCCTCAACATCTAAGGAAGGGTTCTCTTCTGCTTGACAATCAATCTGCACGGCTTGCGCATGGGTCAAGAGCAGGGACGCCATGTTGTAGACCATGCACAATGCCAAGCAATAGAGGCACAATGCTTGGCAGAGGACGCGCAGCAACTTTGACTTCAAGGCGACGGAAACACTTGTCAGGAGAAATGACTTGAAGGAAGCCCTCCATCATGCAAAAAAGTGGGAAAGTGATACGGCAACTTGTGCTGTGTTGGCTGTAGACAGGGACAGGTGGTAGAAGTGACAGATTCATCCTTCCTTATGCCCAACCAAGAACCGGGAACGGATACGGGCACTGCAGTCCTCAATCGTTGCATGAAATTTGCAGACCGAGGACCGAGGACCGCAAATTTGATGTCGACCGTTGTGCCAACGCAACGGGTCATCGAGATTTAAGAGTCTAAGAAAATTTGAACACGCTACGTCGTTGAATTTAAGGTGCCAAATATCCGCGAATTTGACGAATTAGGATCAGCAAAATAATTTGAACCCCAAAAATCTGGTCGAAATTAAGGAACACAAAATTCATTAAAACTCAAACGCTGAATTTAAAAGTCAGTTGGGTAACTAGAATCAATCGAAATGCCAGGGATGAGGACGCTAATCCAAATTAGACTTTTGGAAACCTTTTTATCAATGATCAATGAGATCTATGGTCGAGCATACATTCCCCTCTCACCGCCAGGACACTAAATCTTCATGGCTATGCACGAGCGAGGCTTCCTGCACGAAGCGACCGAGGACATCGCTCGACGGATGCTCGAAAAATCAGGAATCCTGTCAATCGAAGTTGGTCAGCATGAAGCGCGACTTTGAAGGAGACCTAGTTGCTCTCTCACTGATTCGAACTGTTTCCCTCCTACTTGAGGAATCAAGAAGAAATCAGAGTTTGAGAGGGAAAAGTCTGCAATCCTAGAACCAAAATCAAAATGAATACGTCGGTTCAGTGTCTAAAAAATTGGTGCGGGAAGGTTGGCCCATTGGGCCAAAACCGCGGTGATTGAGGGTCTCCGACCCTAAACCCATCCCGTCCAACCGCCCACAAGACAGAACCCCGTTCAAGCCATGAGGAGAGGCCGGCCCGTGCTACACTCCTCCCAACCAGGAGTGGACCCGCCTTTGGCATCCAAAGAGGGACTCGATCCCCGACGCTCTCATACCAATGTAACGAACTGTTATGGGAAGCTTGGTCCATGGGGCCAAGATCGTGGTTTTGGCCCATCGGGCCAAAATCATGGTTTTGGCCCATTGGGCCAAAATCGTGGTTTTGGCCCATTGGGCCAAAACCGTAGTTTTGGCCCAATGGGCAAGCTTACCACACCAAATCGTTACAAAGGGCCATAATGTTTGAGTGGAAAGGTTTTCTTTTAGGGCATAATAACCCTAATACCCAATCCGCGAGGGGGTAAGGAATGCCCTATCCGATGACTTCAATAATAATTCTGCCCTGCCCACTCGATTCACCATGCTCGATCAGTGGCATGTGCCGCTGATCGAGTGAAGTGAGGTGGGACATGTCGACCCCCTCGCGATTCACGCTCCCATGCGAAAATCGTGACCGAGCGATGAGCTCTTTGTTGTTCTTTTTTTTTCGACATGCAAACCCCCTGGTTTGATTACGGGTTTTGTATGTCGAAAACCCCTAAATTAAAGTAGGGGGGTTGCACGTCGAAAAAAAAAAAAAAAAAAAAACAAAAAGAGCTCATCGCTGGATCGCGGTCGAGCGAAAATGCCCATTTTTTAGATCGAGCAGAAACAATTTTCTTTCTTACTTACAAACCGTAAAGGTTTTACATTCAAACATTAGTCAAACCCTACCCCGAGTTACATTTTGGATTTTAGGGTTTTATTCTTGCGCGGGCTTGAGCTGGGCCCCGCGGTAGCGGGGCCCAGCAGGCTCCCTTTCAACGAATGGGGAGTCTTGGACCCCCCATGCGAACCATATGCAATCCCCCCTCCTCCACAAATATTCACAAATCCCTCGAATGAGGGGTTTGTGGATGTTCAAAGCGAGTGATGACGTCAGTACGTCGATGCTACATCGCATGCAGCGTCAACATGCTGCGTTTTCTCGCTACTTGTGGGTAGAATGTCAATATTCTCAGGTCAGTGGGTAGGGGAGTCTTATTCTTCCCAACACCGGGCAGGGCATACACAGAATCAAATTTCGTGGGTAATCCCTACATGGGGAGACTTCGTAAGTTGCCCCCATTCTCGCTCCGGCATGTCTGAGACGCCCCCATTATGAGAAAAATGGCTAGGTCGCCCCCATTTCGGAAAGTCATGGCCAGGTCGCCCCCACTTTTGGTGCTCCGGGGAATAAAGACTAGGACACCCTGTACGGATGAAATATTATCGATGTCTTGCCCCCACTTTAAAACGTGGAGGCACGATGACGATAATATTTTGGATCGCACATTGGTGAAAATCAGTTACAATAAAAGCATGCCGTACAACATTCCGGACACCGGGTCTGCGTTTCTGCCGTCCAGACTTGCTCGCAATGGTGGTTTGGAATTTTACATGTGACGGGTTAGACATTGTATATATGTTTTATTAGCTCATAGGGCATCTCAAAAAGCAGCGGAAACGTCGACCACATTAAGTTATGGAGCTTCCTTTGCCTTTCCCAGCGATGACTTGGAAGATACCGCGCTAGACGTACGAGCACGTATAGCAAAAGCTGCCCTTACTCGGAAGTCCATCGCACTATTTCGTGGATTATCTTTAAAACAGGACCCTGCAAATCACACGTTCGAGGCTGTCTAGGGACGCGTACGTATACAAAATCGTCGAGGATGCAAACCAAAAGATAACACTCAAATCTGAGCGGGGGAAAAAAAAAACATATCAGACTTTGCTACATAAACCGCCGCCGAACAAAAACAACGGCCTAATGTTTAAAAAAAAAACCTTTATATGGCCATGTCAGAGAGAGAGAGAGAGAGAGAGAGAGAGAGAGAGTTTTCATACGTGAAACTGTTTATGTGAAACGGACCACGATGATATATAGCACAAAAAGACCCCCCGACTACCTACTGATCAGGTTTGGGCATACTATGTCGATCGACACCTCCATTAGTAAAGTTACGTGCATGCCACCATCTTTGATCACTGGAACATGTTGGGCTAAGAACACAGGAATTTCACCAAACGTTGCACCCATGGAAAACAAGTATGAGTATGAGGATAAATACAACATAAACAATCAGCAAAAAGAATATTTATACGTACATGTACATGTATACGTATACGTTTATTGTATGTACATGTATATGTATATGTATATGTATATGTATATGTATATGTATATGTATATGTATATGTATATGTATATGTATATGTATATGTATATGTATATGTATATGTATATGTATATGTATATGAATATGTATATGTATATGTATATGTATATGTATATGT
>SZWC01000859.1:293092-318509 GCA_023375785.1 Penium margaritaceum | reverse complement strand
CACGCATGCACGCACGCACACACGCACGCACGCACGCACGCACGCACCACGCACGCACGCACGCACGCACGCACACACGCACGCACGCACGCACGCACGCACGCACGCACGCACGCACGCACGCACGCACGCACGCACGCGCCCACCCATTCACACACACTCACAGGCACCCACCTGCAAGGGCTTGCCGAATCTTTCGTTTCTTCTCATACACTGCTCGTTCCTTTCCCTCCAAACTTTTGCGATAGAGGTATTCTCGACGCAGTCTGGCATTGCGCCGCAACATCTTCTTCCTCTTCTTCCTCTTCTTCTTCTTCTTCCTCCTCCTCCTCCTCCTCCTCCGCCTCCGCCTCGACCTCCTCCTCCTCCTCCTCCTCCTCCTTCTCCCACCCCCTCTTCGTTCTCGTCGTCGTTGTCTTTTCGGTTCTCCTTCGTAGACGAGCACCGCAGCCGCCGCCGCCGCCGCCGATGCCGCCGCCTCCGAAGCCGCAGTCCCAGCCGCCGCCGCCTCCTATTCCACAGCTCTCTTTCCTTTCAGCGCTACTTTTCGCTCCGCGTTTCCTGCGCGACCTGCGCTGCCTCGTTGTCCGTCGACTTGCTTCAGTGGATGCCAGATGGCGTTGCAGTTCCGTGCAACTTCAAAGGACAGATGGCGTTGCAGAGAGGCAGCGCAGATCCTTCGACTTGCTTCAGTGGATGCCAGATGGCGTTGCAGTTCCGTTCAGCAGTAGACTCACTGATAGGGGGTTCCGAAAAAGACTAAAATAGTTTGTAGTTCGAACTACAAGTTTGGGCGCATAGACTAAATAGTTCACCGCGCGCGCGAAGTCGATAGACTACATAGTTGGACTAAATAGTTCATGCCTGTTTTCGCGCGGTTAGTAGACAATGGACTAATTAGTTGAACTAAGTAGTTGATGTCCTTGTCTTCCGGGAGATTCGAACCTAAACGGCTACTTCTCACGTGCAACACGTGTCAGTGTCGGCCGCATCGCGATCCCGCGGCGCAACGGCTCGAATGTGGTGTCTTACGGCTTCAGTGGTTTGTTTTTGTGCACGGTGTTCATTCAACAATTGTCTTCACTTTTACCTGCACCTGCCCACCATGGATTCAGTACGACGTCGTGCAGCGGTACGCCGTGCTCTTGTCCGTCACCTCAGGAACATCCACTCTCGGCTCCATGAACTCATCCGAGAGCTCATCACGAGTCTCATAATGTCAATTTTCTCTCGCCTTAACCGTCGGCGCATGCATGATGGCTATTTTACCGATCACACGTGGCTTGAGGAGCTTCGGCGAGGGCATCCGCTGCGACTGTACAACATGGCACGCATGTCAGTGCCAACGTGGCGTGGCATCCTTGTGGACTTGACAACGCGTGCGTCTCTACGCAACACGCAATTGCAAGCTAACGAAAAGCTGTTTATTTGGCTGCAATGTGTTTGTCACGGCATGTCCATTCGACAGCTCATGAAACGTTTCCAGCGTGGTGCCGCTACTATTCACCGAGTGCTACGAGAGGTGGTGGATGCGCTGATGGAACTCGCGCCCATTGTCGTTCGACAAGCTCGCACTGGAGACCCACCGTTTTCGGCATGGGAGCGTCGTCGAGATTACTTACCTTACTTCGAAGACTGCGTCGGAGCCGTCGATGGCACACATGTGCCAGTTGTTGTCACCCGTATGAGAAGCCCAGCGTACATAAACCGCAATCAACAGGTGACTTAGATCGTCCTCGCAGCATGCAACCCTGATCTACGGTTCACATTCGTGACGGTGGGCTGGGAGGGCTCCGTCCACGACGCCCGGATGTTCTCCGATGCACTTCGACGAGGCATCCGTTTGCCCGCTGGAAAATACTTACTCGCAGATGTTGCGTTTCCAGAGGGGTTCGGCCTCATGCCACCGTTCCGTGGCGTGAGGTACCATTTGCAAGAGTTCGGTCCTGGAGACCGGCGACCGTCAAACCCTCAAGAGTTATTCAACCACCGGCACGCATCTGCACGCTCCTCCATCGAGCGGGCGTTTGGGGTCCTCAAAGTCCGTTTCCGGATTCTACAGGGTATGCCGTGTTATGGCAATGAATTCCAAAGTCGGCTTGTGTTTGCGTGTTTTGTTATGCATAACATGATACAGGAGCGACAGGACATCCAATTTCCAGGATGGACGGACAGATTGCCACCGCTGGAACCCAGGATTCCGGATCGTGTTCGACAAAGTGGTAGACAACATGGCGACGTATTTACTCGCAGACTTCGACAAAACATTGCTCAACACATGTGGAGCGATTATGTTAATGATGAGCACCCATAATTTTTTACATATGTGTCCATTATTGTGGGAACGTTGTATTGTCGAAGACATATGCGCGTACAATAACTCAAATGAACATGAAATAACATTAATGGAACATTATGAATCAATTACATTGACAGATCCTCATTGGCATTGAGCTCTGCACCAGCATCCACGCTGCCACCGTTACCGGCACGCAGCTACGTTGCATCTTGCTTCTCCCACTGCTCCATCCCCTCCTCTTCGTCGTCATCCTCGTCCTCGTCGTCACCCTCGTCCTCGCCCTCACCAACATGGGCGTGGGCATCGTGCCCCGGTGTTCGGCCGAGGAGCAAGTTCAGCACTCTAGCACGCAGGCCACGCTTAGAATACACGTACAGGGTGCACATCTTCTCGTCCTTCTGTAGAACCTCGAGCAACTCTAACTTGTCATCGTCAGTCATGCATGTATCCTCGCAAACGTCCTGTACTGCCATGGCCCATGGGGTTTTTGGACCATCGTCCTTAATGACACACTCCAGACGGCCTGCGGACTTCACGAGTTCAGCTAATTTATCGACGTTACGGTCAAACACCTTGCGACGTACGACACGGACGTCATCACCATCATCAACCCCCTTGTCTTTCTGTCCGACTTTACATACTTCTTCAGAACTGAAAACGTTCCCCCCCACAGCCTTATCACGAATCCAAAGGGATGTTGCTAAATCAAACCATGGAGAATTCTTGCCTTGGAGACGTGCAGCCGCGGGATTGGTGCTGCACAAATCCTCCCATGCACTCCGCTCAAGCTCTATGGTGCACCGAATGTAGTCAAAAGTGTTTCCACTTTTACCGACGATGTCGTACACCATCCGCCACTGCTTAGCGAGATTGTTCTAGCGGTACTTCACCTGTTCGACCGTCGGTGCATCGACAGGAAAACGTTTCGCGGACTTCGGGGCGATCACGTCGTGCATCTTCGTCTGCCAGCCGCGGATGTCGCGGTACTCGCCCGCATACTCCACCGCAAGATTGAGCAGCGCGACGTCCTTCTCATGCGTCCAGTATCCCTTGCCGTGCCTGCCACTTGAATCGGCGGTCGCGTTCGACGCAGATGGGGTCTCCGACATGGGAACGTTGACACTCGGGGCTTGACTCGCAGTGTCGGTCGTGTCGACCACTGCCGCGTCCACTGCCGGCTTTGCCCGGATAGTTGGCGCGTCCATGTAGCCATCATCCCAAATCGGCGGTGAAGGCACGTGCAGACCACGAGCGGCAGCTACGTCGTTGATTCCGCTGAGAGGGGTACGGTTGAAGTTATCGCTCGCCACGGGTGGTGGAGCGGCACTGAACGACCCCATGCGTGAGCGTGACGCATGGCTTCATTCACTTCGCGCTGGAGGTTGCGCACCTGACTCATCCGAGCGTGCACGGACACGTAACCTTGGGGTGCGGATTCCGGAGCGGACATGGCTGCGGAGGCGGCCAGTGTGTACGATGCACTGCAGGAAGAGGTAGGACGTCAGAGGGAACCCATGGTACTTGTCTGGCAAGTGACAAGTGGCGAATGCGTAGTGGAATTGACAAGTGGTACACAGGTACGGAGCACTATGTACCCAACATGCACAGTGACGACAAAACAAGCGGCTCGTCTGAGAGGCTGAGGCGGCACGTCGCGCCGGCACGCAGGTTTGAATGTTCGAACTTCGAACACTCAAACCTACGAAGACACCCAGACCACAGATGGGTCAATTTACACCGCTCTTTTCAATCACGAGTAAAACCTTCAAAACCTGTTAAAAACCAACTATTTAGTCCAACTAAATGAGGCGCTCCGAACATTTAGTCGATTTGTTCGAACTAAATAGTCGAAAAGTCGAGTCGCGAGGCACTTCAACTTTTTAGTCCAGGGCAAAAAGGAGGGAACTGGGCTCGCGACGTCACGAGCCCTTTGCAAACCAGACGGCCAACCTGCGACGCTACCGGCCACTTCCGCAAGGGCTCGCAGGACTTGACGGCCTCGATTCCCGCTTTCGTCGGTTCAACTACAAACTATTTAGTCGATTTCGGAACCTAGCCTGAAAGAGGTTGCGGGGAGAAAATGAAGATCCCCCCATCTTTTGACGTGCATGACCCTTATTCCCTATTGCCTCACAGCCCAATAGCCCATCTTCCTACGCCCCGCACAATAAACCCAATCCGCAAACATGATGAAGGTTATATCTTTTCTACCCACCTTATGACAATGTTCAGTACAGGCTACCCATGGTCGACACATTGATAAGAAAAACGTTCACTATTTAGTACACACTTTTTGGCATGGGGGTCGTGCCTTCCCCACTGTTTTTAACTGGTGCGCCCTTTGCCTAGCATTAAAAAACCTGCCTCCGATACCCACTAAAGTCCACTATCGGTTAACCAAGCCTAGTACTCCCACACACCGTGAATCGTGCAGAACGGTCCCCACACAGTCATTTTCATGCATTCCATGCGCTTATGAGGTTCTATTAAGACTTTTTTAACTTTTTCCATATTCTTTCCTTCAAACTATATTCCATCCTTCTGAAATAAACCACCTATCAACTGTTTAATGAAAACAATAATAGGCATAGAATTTCTTCAATGGTTGAGAAAACGTGAGAACATACTTGTATCTACCACTGTATTACGTTTCTTGGAACCAAAATGTTGAACAAGGGTTGCACTCATAATGTAACGGTGACTTTCCTTTTCTTAAATGATTCCACAAAATGAATATGATCAAGGTAGATGGGATGGTTCTTGTTCGATATTTCTGTCCGATCGACCACGTAAACTCTCATGTCCTTCATATCCAATAATTTTTAATGCGGAAAAAATGGGGGCGAGCTCGTCGCTCTCACTTCCGTCGTTACATATCTCGTGCAATATGAGACAAGAGAATATGGCACAGTAGGAATTATGAAGGTGCAAGAAAGAAAAAATAAACTAAAAGATAAAAGAGGGTTTTGTTATGAAGAACTACCTACCATCTAATGACCGTTTTCATGTCCTTCACATACAATTGGTTGTGAAAAGGATCCTTCCCATTCCTTTCATCGTCCATTTTGTGTCCTTTGTTCTAGCGATGGGATCTCCGGATGTGTCCATACGACCCACGTGACTTCTATTCATCAAGATCTAGTATTAAAATTACAGTGCACTTGTTTTTTTAAAGAATGTGATGTTCACTTGTCTCTTCTTTTACACATCTGCTCGATGGCCGTGCTTCATCAAATGAATCGATTTCACAGTTTAACAGAGACAGCAACTGGATAGTAGATAATACGAGAAACTGATTTTTGTTTCTCTCTCAAATCGCATATTTGAAGGTCAATGGCTACACCTCTTCAAACGCGACCTCGGTCAACAGTAGTAATTGAGACCACAACAAACAAGAGGACAACATTGTGAGTCTCGCTTCCTCGTTCCGACGTGCGCTGTCGTGTTTAATTTGCCATGTGCAGATACTTTTTTATGCAACCATCATGTTGGAGTGAGCAATAACTGCGTTGATCTACTACTTCAGCACGGTGTAGTCAAAACTACAATCGGAGGCTCCAAGAAGAATTTACAGATATTCCACGAATTTATCATGCGCGGCTCGCCAGAGAATTTCCTCCATTGAATACCCAGATTTTCTTGAGTGGAAGATCCCTCGAAGGGTGTGAAAGGCGATTTGCAAGGAAGCATGCGCACGAGGACAGCGCATGCCTCTTGGAGCTGAAACCTGTGCACTACTACACAGGCTTGATGGTCAGGTGGAACCACACCTGATTAAGCAGGATGCATGGAGCACTGCGAGGGCAAGAAGTGGGGACCGCCCTACACCGACAATCAGGAGGCACGACTAAGCGTGTCTCTCTCGTCCCCATGTGGACAAGTTACGTGGAGAGCTCAGATGCAAGCTTCATAGTGGCAGTAATCCACGAACCACATGTGATCATGTGGTAGCATCAACAGAGCAACAATAAAGCCTCTAACAGAAGCAGCTTACGAAAGCTGCACCCTGGAACTTGATGAAGCTTCCTTTGGAAGGAAGCTTCCTCGTGGCTCAAGTTTAAGCCAATGGAGAACCAAGGTGGAGAGGAAGCTTCCCTATGGAGGACGTTTTCTTAAGCCAGGGTTCCAGACATCAACGGTTCATGTTCATCTGAAACGACCGTTGAGATGCAAGCATTCTGGCTACGGTGATCAGCGGCTCTTATTGATCCGTGAGACACCACAAGATTCAAGGCACGGTGATGGATTGCATACACAAAGCCACGTGGTCAGCTCTGGTGCAAGAATCACGGTTACGGTGAAACTTCACCGTGCACAGGAAGAAGCTTCTCCAACCACCACCAAGGTAGTCAACTTGCCAGGGCCACAAGAATAAAAGGCGGTGGCCCTATCTTACTCATCTATCATTAGTAGCTGATCTTCAATGGCTACACCATATCTCAAGTCCACGTGCAAGGCTCCACGCCTTGGCACTGGAGCATCTTTGACCAAGGCGTTGCTGGAGATCCCTCCAAGATCCTTGTAAGCTTAGCTCTACCTGCCAGCCTAGGTGGAGGTCACTGCTGGAGATCCCTTCAAGACCCCTGTAAGACTGGCTCTACCTGCCAGCTTGGGTGGAGCACACTACTAGTGATCCCTCAAAGGCTCCCGTAAGCCTGGCTCTGCATCCCAGCCTAGGAGGAGGACGACATGTTTGCTGGTGGCCAGTCTACCACAGCTTGGTGGCTCTGCCAAGACCAACCTGAATCTACAAGAGTTTCCTCCGACGACCTTGCAATCCTGGTAGCCTTTTACCAATGCCTATAACAGGGATCATGTTTCAATGGTTATGTACAACATCATGTTCATAAAAAGACACGTTTGCATCGTCAAATCCGTCCATACGAGCAACCGTGCATTAGCATGGACGAGCGGTGCTCAACTCACCGTTTTGCACAATGTGCAATGTGTTGAAGGTGATAACAAAAGCACGAGTTGAAGAAATTACCCTAAATATGCGGAGAATGAGGCGTCAATGTAGAAACAAGAACACAAACAGATGTTTATAATATTAAAAACAAATTTATGCAATACCTTGTTTCTAAAAACATGACTTAAGTACCAATCTTCTGTGCATATGTTCTTAAAAGTGGGTAGGACGTGCACGGTTAGTTGGTATTCGTGTTTTGTGGGTGGAGTGTAAAGTTTGAAAAAATGGTGGGAAATTGGTTGAGTTCGTGAGGGAAGTCAGGAATTTGGAGGTTCATGCTCAAAATGTGGGTAGAAGGGAATCATTCTGAACCTTTGATCCCCATGCTCAAACGGTAACTCATGTAGCTGCTTGAGCATGGAAAAATCAGTTCGTGTAGTTATAGACCGTGGCCCTCGCGATGGAGGGTTACGATTCTGTGGGTGAGGAGGGGAAATATTTGGGCCTCTTTCACAGCAATGCAGCAAGTGGCCGCACGCGTGAAACATCCACACGGAGGCCTTCAAGGTTATTGCTATGGAGCAGTGTGACCATGCTGGACATAAAGCAACTTAACGCTCCAAGGGCTGGCGATTACAGACTTCATGTACAAACTTGATGCACAAACTTTGTACACAAATGTTTTGCACAAGCTTTTTGCACAAATGTTGTGCAAACAATTTGTGCACCAATGTTTCCAACAAACTCTGTGCACAGACTTTCTGCACAAACATTGTGGATAAATGTTGGGGAAATTATTTATGCACAAACTTTGTGTACAGTTGTGCACAAACATAGTGTACAAACTTTTTGCACAAACATTACCGACAAACATTGTGGACTCTTGTTGTGGACAAAAGTTTTGTACAACCTTTGTGCACAAACTTTGTGTACAAACTTTGTGTACAAACTTTGTGCGCACATTTCGTGTGCAAAGTTTGTGTGAAACTTCATGTACCAAATTCTGCACAAAACGTGTGCAAAAACGTCGGGTACAAACTTCATGTACAAACTTGGTGTACAAATTGTGTATACATTCTATGTACAAATGTTGTGCACAAGCACTTTGTACAAAGTTTCTGTACAAATTTTGTGCAAAGTCGTGCAAAATCCATGTATAAATGTTGTGCATAAACTTTGTGTAAAGATTTTTTTCATTAACATTGTGTAAAAACCTTGCGTACAAACTTTACGCACAAAATTTGTGTAGAAATTTTGTGTACGACATTTTTGCACAATCTTTGTTTACAGCTTCATTCATAAAATTTATACACAAAATTTTCAAAGAACTTTGTGCAAAACAAATATTGAAAACTTTGGACACAAAATTTGTGCACAAATGTTGTGTGTAATTTTTGTGCAAAAACGTTCTGTGGAATCTTTGTGCACAAACTTTGTGTACACCCTTTGTGTACAAACTTTGTGTATAAACTTTGGGCACAAGCTTTGTGAACAAATGTTTTTTACTAACTTTGTGTAAAACCTTTTTGCACAAACATTGTGCACAGACCTTGTGCACAAATTTTGTGCAAAAAAACTGTATACATAAGTTTTGTACAAACGTTTTGTGCACAAACCATTTGTACAAGCTTTGTGCACAAAATTTGTGTTCAAAATCTGTGCAAACACTTTGTGCACAAACTCTGTGCAAACGCTTTGTGTACAATTTGTTTCACAAACATTTTGTACAAACTTTGTGCAAAAACTTTGTGTATAAATTTTGTGTTCACAAATTTTGTGTACACATGTTGTGACAAAATTTTGTGCACAAAATTTTTATAAAACATTCGTGCACAAACTTTGTGCAAACATTTTTGCACAAAATCTGTGCACAGACACTGTGTACAAGCTTTGTGACAAGCTATGTGTACAGACGTTGTGCACAAACGTTATGTACAAACTTTGTGCACAAACTTCGTGTAAAACAATTTGTACAAAGGTTTTGCACAAACTTTGTGCAGGGACTTCATACCCAAACATAGTGAACGGAATTTTTGTACAAACTTTGTGCACAAACTTTGTCCACAAACGTTTTGCACAAGCTTTGTGCACAAACATTTTCAACAAATGTTTTGCACAAATTGTGTGCACAAACATCATGGACAAACATCGTGGACAAGCTTTGTGCACAACCTTTGTGTACAAATGTTTTTTACAAACATTGTGGAAGACCTTTGTGCACAAATGTTCTGCACAAACTTTGTGCACAGGCTTTGTGTAGAAACTTTGTGTTTAAACTTTGTGCACAAATTTTGCGTACAAAATTTGTGTGCCAACTTTGTGCACAAAACCTGTGCACAAAATTCGTGTGCACACTTCATGTAAAAAAATTGTGTATACACTTAGTGCACAAACGTTGTGTACAAACTTTGTGTACAAATGTTGTAAAAAATCTTTGTGTAAAAACTTCATGTACAAATATTGTGCACAAACTCTCTGCGACAATATTGTTCACAAATTTTGTGCACAACTGTTACGCACAAAATTTGTGTAGAATTCTTTTGTAAAAAGGTTGTGCAAAAGCTTTGTGCTCACACTTTGTGAAGAACTCTGTGCACACAAATCCTTGACAGACGTTGTGCACAAATGTCGTGTACAAAACGTGTGCACAAACTTTCTGTATAAAACGTCTACACGAACTTCAGGTATAGAATTTGTGCACAAACTTTGTGTACACGATTTGGGCACAAGCTCGGTGAAGTAACCTTTTGTAATAACTTCGTGCAAAACCTTTATGCACGAACTTTGTTCACAGACCTTGTACACAAAATCTGTGCTCACACTTTATGCACAAAGGTTTTTTTACAAACTCTGTGCACAAACTTTGTTTACAAAGTTTTTGCACAAACCATTTGTATAAACGTTTTGCACAAACTTTGTGTACAATATTTGTGCAAAAATTGTGTAAAACGATATTCACACAATTCTCGTTAAAATGTTTTGCACAAAAAATGTATATAAACTTTGTGTACAACTTTGTGTACAAACGTTCTGCACAAACATTGTGAAACAACTCTGTACACAAACTTTGAGTACAAAAGTTATGCACAAAGCTTGTGTAGAAACCTTGTGTGCAAGCGTAGTATACAAGCTTGTATGCAAACGTTGTGCAAAAACGTTTTTTACATATTTTGTGCACAAAATGTGTTACAAAATGTGTTAGATGTTATGTGTTTACAAACATAGTGCACGAACGTTGTTTGCAAACGTTAAGCAAAACCTCTGTGTACAAACTTTGTGCACGAGCTTTGTCCATAAAATTTGTGTTAAAACGTTGTACACAAAAAATGTGTACGAATTGTGTGCACAAACTTAGCGTACAAACTTTGTGTACAAGCTGTGTGCACAAACTTTGTGTACAAACGTTATGCACAACATTTGTGTTTAATGTTCGTGCACAAATGTAGTGTACATACTTTGTGTACAAACTTGATGCACAAAATGCTTGCACAAACTTTGTGTACAAACACTGTGCACAAATTCTCTTCAAAAACAATGTGGAAAAATGTTATGGCCAAACTTTGTGCACAACCTTTGTGCACAAACATTGTGTACAAATGTCGTGAAAAAACTTTGTTTACAAGCTTTGTGCACAAAATTTGTGCACAAACTTTGTCTACAAACGTTGTGCACAAACTTTCTATACAAACTTTCATACGAATTTGTGTACAAACATTGTGCACAAACGTTTTGTATAACCTTTGTGCACAAACTTCCGGCACGATGTTTGTGAACAAACATTGTGCATGAATTTTGGAGATGAAGTTTGTACAGAACATTTGTACACAAACATTGTGCACAATAATTGTGTGAAAATTTTGTTTACAACATTTGAACACACACTATGTGCACAAAATTTATGTACACGTTGTGTGCACAAACTTTGTGCACAAAATTGAATGTGCAAACGTTTTCCATATACATTGTGTACAAACTCTATGTTCAAACTTTGTGCAAAAACGTTATGCACAAACTTTGTGTACAATTTTGTGCAAAAACATTGCGTACAAACGTTGTGCACAAACTTTGTGTATAAACATTACATAGACTTTGTGCACAAGATTTTTTTGTATAAACGTTTTGCACAAACGTTGTGTAAACACGTTTTGCACAAAATTGTTTGTACAAACTTTGTATACAATCTTTGTGCATAAAATTTGTGTACAATCTTTGTGCACAACTTTTGTGTACAAACATCATGTACAACTATGTGTGTACAGACATTGTATACAGATTTTGTTTACAAACGTTTTGTTATGACATTGTATGTAAATGTTGTGCAAATTCTTAATGTACAAAATTTGTGTGTGAAAGCATTGTGCATACATAATATACAAAGGTTGTGTACCGTTTTTGTGCACAAACTTTGCGCACCAACTTTGTGCACAAACATTGTTCAAACATTGTGTAAAACCTTTGAGTACCGAATTTGTGTACAGAATTTGTGCACAAATTTGTGTATTATCTTTGTATACAAACTTCATGCACAAAGCTATGTTTAAAGTCTGTGCACAAACTATGAAAACACTGTGCACAAACGTCGTGAACAGAATTTGTGTCGAAAGTTTGTGCACAAACGTTGTGCATGAATTGCATGCACAATCATTGTGCAAACTAAATATATGTATCTGCAAAAAATGGTGGTGTATGGACGTCTCAATTATTAGTGGGAATCAGCCAATGAGCGATTTCCACCTTTACTAAATCCATCGTGATCCGCCGCAGTCAATGATGTGGCCCAAAACGCAATTGCATGATGGCCAAAGTCGTTATGTAAGAGTTTCTGTAGACTTTCTCTATTTGTGACAATTCGAGCAGTGCTTCATTATGCTCACCTATAGTAAAATTATGCACCATATGTTATGGCGGTAGAAACATGAAAAAGTCGTTCAGGTGTGGCTTTATCGGACATGTGGATCTCATTCCACGTCCATGATTCGTGACAAAATGTGCTCGTCTGAGTGGGCGAAGGGGCTCTTTTCCCTATAAAAGAGGGTAGTGGTTCTTCGTCGTAATGTCAGTAAGCAAGGGGTGGTCCACATTTGTTTATATTCTTTTAGTATCTTTTCTTATAAGATTTAAAAAATTTGAACATAGTTATTTAGACGGATGGATGAATTCCTTATCAAGCACCTTATCCAACTACCATTTTATCTTGGTCTTCTCGGGGTTGCTCGTCTCATAGACCATCTTGACTGTCAGTTTGCTCCATGGATTCAGGTACATCTGGTGATTGGCTTTGTGTTGCATAACCCTCAAGGTAATCCATCATGATAAATCTCTTCAAAAACCTTGATCAGTGGTGTACAATTATTTGATATTGATGGGGTTTTTCAGTCATTTGCGCTTGTTGCTGAAATTTCTCCCCCTTTCCTTGGCTCCACGTGAGCTAGCCACGTGTGGACTCCTTGTCATCGCTTTGCCACGTCTAAAGATATTGGCACAATGAACTGTTTTGTATCAGTTGTTGCAACTTCCTATGCTCCTCCTCCTCAACTACTTCCTGTTATCACTGCTCCATGGTGGGTCACTGGAGCATGGGCAAGTGTAGTAATTTTTCTTAATGCTTATGGGGAAAATGTAACTAGTCAAGTCCATTCTCATATTATATAGATACAAAAAATATCGTTCATGGATTATATCATCACTGCACATTGGAAATTCTCTCTAACCGTTTCATGCTTTACTTCTCCAATTTTACTGTCAAACAAGTTCAAGACGTTGATGAATTTGAAAACATCCATCAACAGCGTTTTCTTCCAACATCCCTCGCTTGGTCTTGAAACCAAAATCCTAAACTATATCATTGAAAAAAAATCTGTGAGAGGATCTTATATCTAGTATTTTTCTTTTTTTTGTGGTGGAATTCTCAACTCGGTCACACCCAAAGCGATATCTTCAATTTGTAACCCTCGTATCCCTCATCGAACATTGAAGACACACAAGTCAACATCTGTGGAGCTCCGGTGTTTTTAAAGAGAAATTGGTAAACACAAGTTTTTTTCCAAGCAAACAAGAGCTTTCATATCTATACCTGTCATGTGCTATTTCCAAACCACGCATATTTTCTCAAATCCCCCCTCCGATTTTGGCTTTTTTCCTAAGGGTTCAGTCACCATATACCCAGTTTTTGTAACTATATATAGCTGATATGCCAAATTCATGTACGATATAACGCAGGTATCAATGGACTGTAGGAAATAACGCAGGTATCAACGTCGAGCAAGAAAGCAACGAGCCCCCCACGCGTTAAAAAAAAATACCACTGAAATGAATAGCTCCGTAGGCCATGCACTATTCATTCACACATGAATAGTGACTGAGCGGAACCCATATGCCCAACCGCCGGTACATGTCCAAAGCACCGGTGGAGGTTCGGTAGACGCAACTTGTAAAAAAAATGATTTGCACAAACCATGTTGTCTTGGGCCTAGGTTGACGTAAATTGTTGCAAGTTTGTGCACCATTTGCATGAATGCTATGCGTGCGTGAAGGCATTCGACACCCATCATTGGATATCTTTCCAACGAATGGCATCGCTCCGTGAGTGACATCCGAGCAGGTCCTCATTAGCGTTGCTGACAAGGCAGTACGCCAACCGCCACCTCGTCGAAGACAACGGCCACATTTGATGTGACGTAGTAAAAAACGTGCAGCAGCCCAACTGTAGCATAAACCAAGGTGAAATTTGTAGTTCATACTTTAACTCGCCAACACTTGCAAGTTCACATTCATTACGTTAAATTCGATATCTGGCCATGGCGTCCTCGCACCACTTGTCGCTGAAGGGTCGACCATTTCCGCCGCTGCAGAAATGGGCGGAAGATGTCAACGATGCCTGCCACATGGACCTGTATGATGTGTGGGTCGGGTGGGTTAACATCAAGCACATGTGGGACTCAAACGGTCTCAGCCCATGTCATGCTGACCCATACAACATGTGCTGGCTCATGGGTGTGAAACCGCTGCATCGCCGTCCGGCATGGTGCCCGCCTCACTAGTAGCCATGGGTCCATCCGGACCCACTGTGGGGTGCGAGATTGTAGACCCGGAATTTCTTGACAAGACAAAGAAGGTACGTGATGCGTCTCAATGATGAACCACTGCTTCTTCCGAGATATAAAAGTCACGACTTCCGCGGTTTGTACGTCTCCTGCATTGGCACACTGTTACCATGGAAACATGTCTTCCTCGGATCCGCTAAAGCTCCGAGGTTGTCCCATGTCGCCGCTCCAGTTATGGGATGGAGGTCTGGATGCCCCTCTATTTGGTCCATGAGGTGAAATCCTTCCTCCACGTCCCCGTATGAATTAGTTTGATGCATGGGGCGTGTGAAACAACATCAAGAGCCTCCAAGACTCAAAGAACTTGGGGCCCCCTCCAAGTGATCCATTCGACATGTGCCACATCATGTGTATGAAGCTGCCACATTGCCGTCCTATTTGGTGCCCACCACAGTGGCAGTCATGGGTTCATCCGGATCCTCTATGGTGTGCCACACTCTGAACCACTTGACATGACCATGACATTGTATATCTGAAATCCTGGGTATTTTTGTACGTTTCCAGTCTCGGTTAACACGCATATGACAGGTCCAACACATGTGTATGAAATGAGTGTTGCATATCATGAAACATAGCGGAAGTATGTCTTGGTCACTAACAACTTTGGGCATGGCGAATGGGCAGCCATGCCAGCCATGGAAATCCTCTATGTTCCACTAGACTATGACCATGTAGGCCCGTGAACAACTGGGGACATTGATTATTTTGTCATGAAATTTCATACCTGAAATGGCGTGTATTCTAGTAATTTTGCGGTCTGCATTCATACGCATGTGACATGTCCCTCACAGTTTTATGGAAGAGGTGTTGCACAACATGAAACACAACAGCAATATGTCTCATTCACAAACAACCTTGGACGTAGCGCTCGTGACTCATACAATTATGTACATACGAAGGTGTGTAGTAAACATTATGACTTCATTTTGTAGGACACTTATAAGCAACAATCACTTTGTACTTCCTGTACCCAATCGCCCATGGATATTCCCATCATTTATTATACTCGTGTGCCTGGTTTCTTCTTACATGGCAAGCATCAATAGCAAGAATCCCAGCGTTCCACCATTTCAATGACGATTTTAAGCAAATGTTTGGATGACGTCTGCAATACTAGTGTATGCAGCCTAAACATTACCCATAAGGACCAGGCTTGCCGTTCACTATCCACTGCTGCACTTGTGGGGGTAGCGTGTGCATCCAACCAATGATGTCACACATGGGGCACAAGTGCACAGATGTGCCAGAAGTATGTGCACGATCGGGATTAATGACCATCCCTTTTTTAACTTCTTCCACGTCATCGTAGAACACTTCTTCTGGTGTGTAGTTCGGTACAACATCCATGTCAAAGGGTTCAGGGCACGTGTTGTAGTAAAGCTTGACCTCAAAACGCCTCCACTCCCTCTGCAACCTTGACAGCAAGTAACATGTGCCAGCTCCACACAGAAACAAAGTGACCATAGGTATTACTGTTGCCGGCAGCGTGCACTCCATTGATACTTGGTGTAAATGTTTGAGAGAAGTACAAGTGCCTTTGATCCATGCTTTTATACTCTGCAATTAAACATGGGGCACCTCTTTCTCACTATAGTAAAGTATAGTTTCCCTTATTATAGTACTACAAGTTAAGGGTAACGCAAGTCTGCATTTTCATTTTCACCATAGCATGAACGTGAGGTTGGCAAGGTTTTCCAATGCAAATGACTTGACATTTTTCAAAGGAAACAATGGCCTAATATTCACAACCACCCCTAACACAACCACACTAGCATGGTCATCACACATTGTGGCCGGCCACTGACCATGCAGAGTACATCGTTTGCTAAGGACTTGGATGTGCTTTCATAATTGGGCTGCGGCCAAGGAACACTCCACCGAACTCGTGCATAGTGACATGACATTGTTGTTAGCAGAGTGTTCTTGGCCACGAAAGGAACTGAAGACGTCCACATGAACCTAAGGACATGAGTAGGGGAAAAACTCACATTAAAGTCCAAGTGCATCCATGCCTCTTACTGTGTGGCTCCCCACCTCTTCCTCTACCTCATCATCTGCGTGCTCTGCTCCGGCATCGTATTCTGTCGCCTCTTCTCCTGTTTCACCGCATGCGTCGTGTTCTAGTAACCCACGAGTCTGGCACCTTCAGCGTCGTACTCTTCCTATGTGAGCAGTCCCATTCTCTGGCTCCGCCGAATACCTCAGGGAGTCCTCACTACCACTGTTGGAGACATTATCATCGAAGTCGTCAGTGGCTGCCTCTCTCACCTCCTCGTTTGTCGAGGACCCCCTGGGGTCTGCTTTAGGGTCGTAGTCCGACGCATCACTACCGTCAGTTGCTGCCCCTTCTTCTCTCCATGCCCCTTCTTCTCTCTCTACACATGCACCTACTCCTGCTGCTACAGCTTTACGTTCTACTCTTAGCGTTGCTACTGCTTCGTGAGGCCTAGGTGCAGCTGGGTTGGGACACCTCTTCTTTGTGTGACCCTTATGGCCACACTTCGGGTAGATGAAGTTCTTTTTCCGGAATGGCGCACGCTCCATACGGGCACTCCTGGGACGACCACGGCACCGCCGCAGACCTGGTTACCCCCAGCCAGATGGTACAGGTTGGTAGAGTCCAAAGGCGGAGAGTGAGGGCATGGGGTTGCCGTAGGTGGGGCTCCAGTACCTCACTGTCTGCCCGTGGCTCACGTGCATAATCGGTTCCTCACCCACCTCCATCATGACGGCACATGCATGCTAGCAAAGCTGGCCAAACTCAAGCCACCGACGACACTCACAACTTCCCATGGTGAGATCCACGTGCCGCCAGATGTTCGTTGGGCCACGAACCGTTGCTATGGACAGCCCCTCCATCACGACGTCGTAGTCGCGTGCAACTGCAGAACTATGAAGCAGGCATTTTGCAGGTGTCGAGGCAAGAGTCTCGTTGCAGTTGGCTATCTTCTCGCGACGATGTGCCATGATGTCCTGCACAAAGTAGTTCACTTGTAGGAAGCAGTGGAAGGGGTAGAGCTTGCGGAGGGACTTGAGACGGGCGTTCAACGACTCTCAAGCGTTGCTAGTGATGTGTCCCCTCTAGGAACAGAACACATGTGCGAAGTCCACTTCTGTAGCGATATGCCACCGTACCCGTCTTGTCCTGGGATGAGGTAGTTCGCTGCACGTTCGCTCACTGACCGCAGGTGACGTAATGCTCAATGAAACTGCTCGTGGGTGAGGGCATGTGCGCACTTCTAGGCCTAGTACACCACCTTCTTGCTAAACTTCTCCTTGATGTTTCGCCATAGATGCCAAGCACAATACGTGTGGGTAGCGCCGGACAAGTGTCTTACCAAAGCCTTCGTGAGGCCAACCTCTCTGTCTGACACAATGAATGCACCTGTAAAATGCGTTGTGGGATAAGCTCGTGCCAAATTCTCACAAAACCACATCAATGTTTCCTCGTTCTCACTAGATACTAGTGCCCAGGCCATGGGGCATGCATGGTCGTTCGCGTCAAAAAAGTACACGACCAGCATCACTTGCTTGTGGCCGTTCTTCAGGACGGTGCCGTCCATTGTCATGATCCTCCGTGAGTAGTCCTAGTCTAGGCGGGTGGTCCCAGGCGCCACAAACTCCCACCTAAACTTTTTTTATGCATCCATCTCTGCGACTGCATGTGTTGCTGGATCAACGTGTTTTAGTTGCACGCCCACAAACACGAAATTTGTTAAACTTTTCATCGGGGAAGGAAAAATAGAGGTGAAGAGCAATGCGGGACCGGCGACACAACATAGCTCTTGACACAACGCTGGAAACATAGCCCATGATTTTGCCTTTGCGCCCATGAGTTGGCCCTCGGCCAGTGATCTTGCACGGTACAGCGTACAGTTGGCCACCTGAATTCCTATGGCTTCCTTAATGATGCTCCCAGCCATCATTAAGAAAGCCACAGGAGGTGTTGTCGGATCCTGCATCATTTGCAACGATATGTGCCTTGCAATCCACCTGGTGGTTCGGGCGAGGCTCCCACGGCCAATAGTCGGGGTGCAGTTGTGTCCTTCAAAACTATACATGAAGCCAAAACTTCATACAACTTCTCGATAACTATTTAATTAGTAACAAAATTAAAAAAAAATCACATTATCATGATTCTTTCAGCTTTTCATACATTACTATGTTTTATTTTTTTGCTTCAGAATCCATCTTGACCTTTCTAATTTTTAACTAGTTTTAACTAGTTAAAAACATGACATGGGAGGGTTTCACCGCCCCCAGTTTTGAAGACACAACCGCGCGTACGTTCCACGCGCAATCACGTCTCATAGCCTCCACGCAGCGTACATCAATCCGGCTAGGCTCTCTACGCACTCATTGAAGGCTGAAGGTTTGCTACGGTGTGGTCCTCGATTGCCGCCCTACAGGCAGCCATGTTGCGGAACTTTTTGCCCTCGACGAGCCCGTCACCTTCTGCCTTTCTTTTCTTGGTCATGCCGTTAGGGGAGCTGTATGACATACCTGCAAAGAGACAGGACAGATCATTCGGCAAGCATTCAGTTCATGTCATAACGAGGTCGAAACTATGGGCGAGCACCAAGTAGGAGACGACATACGGCAACATGTGCATAAACAAGTATGAAGATAGTACATCTTGTACAGCGGACATGCGATGCCGAATGACACAAAAAGACGCAAAAAAACCGGAGACACATATTACGAGTGGAGCCACTAGGACAAAGAACACGGTGCCTTGCCCAGGACTGTGTGTAAGGTAGAGCCTCGGTCTGGTTCGAGGAGCTTGGCTCCATCCGAAACAATCACATGTTCTCCGCAGCTTCATCTTCTGACCGTCTTTCCCAGTCCGTATAGTCCCAATCTTTGTTCAGCCAGAAGAAGAGTTCTTCTTTGGTCCCTGATTCACGGTTGAAAACGTGGTGTGCCGGACTTTGGGGCTGAGTTGGAACCGGCGGTGGAAGGACTCCATGCTTGGGAGGTCGATAGGCGCGGTGCTTAGGTGGTGGTGCAGCAGGTGGTGGTGATGCAGAAGGTCGTGCAGCTGGTCGTATAGCGGGTCGTGCAATGGGTGGTGTAGCGGAACGTGTAGCGGGTGGTGCAACGGGTGGTGCAGTGGGTCGTGTAGCGGGTCATGTTGTGGGCGGTACTGTGGGTCGTGCAACGGGTGGTGCAGCGGGTGGTGCAGCGGGTCATGCAGCGGGTCATATAGCGCGTGGTGCCGCAGGTGGTACAGCCTCTGATACAGCGAGACGTGGTGCAGTGGCTGGTCCTATACTTCGTCCAGCACGTGGTGCCGTAGGTCATGCAACGGGTGGTACGGCGGGCATCGGCTCGGCGGGTAGTGCATCCAGTGCCGCCACATCCACGCTAGTGGGATACCACCCCGCTGTCTTCGGTGGGTTCCGCCGTCCATGGTTACGCCGCCTTGGGTCTGAAGGACCAGACAGAGTTGTTGTGCTTGTTGCCGACGAGGCAACATGATGGGGAGGTTGCATCCGTGGCAGGCGAAAACCGAGACTCCACGGGCAACCCATCCTGGCCAGCGGAGGTTTCCCGTCCTCGTGTAAGTGGGCCTAGCGGATGCGACAACGCGGCAGTTGTATGACACAGTGCCTCGGCACATGAGAGAGCTGGGCGAGTGGGCGACCTTGTGGAATCTGTACGCACTGGTCGGTCGGAGGCAGACGCCTCTGCCCTCTGCGCACTGCCCCGGTTCTGGGGCGCCATTGCGCCAAGAATGGATACATTGGCATTTTCTGGGAGGGGGACGGTCGCTACCCACTTTCGATGCTCACGCTGAAACTCACTTCCGCCAATGCATGCCAGGGACCATTATTATGTATGTGGACGGGTTATGCAGCCAATCAGCATGCAATACACTTGTGCGACAGGGGACGGAGCTGACTTGAGCGCCTCCATTTCCGCACATGCAGGTTTGAAACCAGGCTGGCATTTGCTCATGCAGGCTGTGTTTCATCCATTGTATTGTTTACGTGTGTAAGCAACGTCACCATGGTATAGAAGAAGCATCCTCAAAGCCACAGGAGGAGCTCTATTTTTATGGAAAAGCAATTATCCCTTTCGTTCGTGATCGAGCGGACCGTCGAACCAATTGTTTCAGTACAGTCGCATTGAAGGCCATGCAATGTCTCATTGTACGGAAAGCGGAAACGGGATGCAAATATCGGGTTCAGAAGGAAAAAAGTAACAGCGTGCCCAACGTGCAACACATATAACGTAGGCACCGGTAGTCCTTGATAAGTGAAAGTACCATGGGTGAATTGTTGCTTTCCTGGAGAGCGACGGGCGGATGGTTGCTTCTCTACAAAACAATGGGCGGATGGTTGCTTTTCTTTTGAATGACGGGCGGATGAGAGTCACACTTTTCGTTTTATGGGTATCTAAGCTATTTCACCCTTTTCTTGCTAACAATAGAGGAATACGAGGTCCGTATTTTTTTAAATCTAGTAACTTCGTTTACTTCATGTGTTTATGGTGTCGATATCGGTCATATTGGAGGTTTCTACTACAATAGGTTTTCTCCTGTTAGCACTATGAGCTTGGTATTTCTTGCCTTTGGATTCCTATATTTGAACATTGTAGTTAAAATTGTTGATTTTATCCATAGCTGTCATCTCTTGTGGAGATCAACTTGAATGCCAAACAATGCAATTGCTCATTGGATGTCACTTAGGACGCTTTTGTTGATGCGAACAATGCTTCTTAGGAGCAATGTCACAACTAGTGATGATTTTTCAAAAACATCGTGTGTACACCGTCATGCTGCACTACTAACGTTATTGTTGTTGTAGCTTGTACAATATGTCATGCTTCTTATTCAACTTCCCAAAATGTGTTAAGACGGCATGCACAAACGCATTCAACCTTGCCAGTGGAGACATTGAGTTTTGCCACGTTGGACTTATCCGCGAGAGAGGTTAGACACCACGGTTCAAATATATGCAAGCGTGGTTTGAGCCATTCATGTTTCTCCGCTGGTCCTCTAGTTGCCATTGGATTTCCTTGGATCATACTGCAAACTACATGACGTGTCGCGCAGAAGTGGGCCGTGAGGTAGATATTATTTTTGTCATAGTTTACCCCACCATCGGTGAAATACACCTCCAAGCTCATGAGCAACATTAGCATTGATGTTCCTTTTGGTTTTGGACTGTCAAACCATTTAGATCTTGCAAATCAAATGGTGAGTTCACTCATGAGTTGTAAATATCCTTTAGTGAGCACTAATTTGCACACACTTGTATTGCAAAGCTCCTCCATCATAGCTTTGACTATATGATTGTTATGGTCCTCGAGTGCTAATAATTTATTGGATATATATTTTGTTGATCTTTGCTTGTTGGCTTGTGCCTCAACTGTTTTCTCCAAGTGTCATCCAAATAGTTAATGATAAAGACAAATATTATCCGAGTTTGATGGGTCTGTCACCGGACTTGTCATCGAAATCGTTGTTCTGGCATCATTTTCTTGTTTTGCTATCTCATCCACTGCCAACTTTTCTTGGACAGCTCATGGAAATTCGTGCATCATGTGCTTTTGTCCCTCCATCGCTGGAAGAATGCATTGGTTGAAACAACCTGTTGTAGGTTGCGCTTGATCTTTTCATCTTCCTCGTCGTAAGGTTTACAAACTCCTAGGAGATAGAGATTCTTTCAAGTGATTTCTAGTTCATTTTGATTCGTAACCTTGAGTACTTGATAGTTAGCAATAAGTGCACTTAAATTTTGAAGTATCAAAAATACCTCGTATGTACAAGTGTGTACCAATGATGGGGAAAACTTAGGACCTCACTTTGCCAAGGCAAATGTAGTGTGCAATGTCCCATCCTAACTAGCTACTTTGAGAAACGACGCCAAGAAGTCGGGGGTTCCAAGAATATTAAGATGTGTCGACATTCTATGATTCTAGTTCTATCAACGAGTCTTTGTCAAGGAATGGAAATTTTGACAAAGATCGTGATGATTACGAACACTCTTTTAAAGGTGGTCGATCATATATGTGACTAGTGGAACAAAACACATGAGGTTGGTGAAGTTGGCCGAGATACCCATACCGATCCACGTAACAACTCTGATTCACTGGACTTCATGGCACAAACATAATGTCTAAGACTGTTACTGACAAAACTTAGGACCTCGTGTCAAATTGAGACGTCACCATCTGTTGCATATTCATGAATTCATATCCAAAAATTTCAACTTCATGTCAAATATATCCACCAGGTCGGACTTTTAATGAACCATGTCCAGGAAGTTGTGAAAAAACAATGTGGTTCCTAGCGGGCGCTAAACTACTATCAATTCATCCCTGGCTACAAATGAATAACTTCACGTGGCAAAGACAACCCAACCACATACACCGTTGTTATGTTGATGTCGAGTTACCCGAGTTACGTGACGCCGTGTCATTTATCTGTTATCCATGGAAATCAGACATTATACGTCGAGGGAAGAAAACATCGCGCTTGCTACCAAAATTTGATAGCCAGGTGTTCACGTGGAAAATAGAACAAAGAAATCATTATTTGTTAGTTGAAAATATACCAAGTTGGTGAATATCCTTATGACTGCTCAATTTGTATTTCATATGTTGTGGTTTCTCGCACGCATCAATGTCATGAAGGTTGTGACATTACGGCTTGCAGTGCTAACCATTGTGTAACGTGCGGTGTGTAAGTGGTTCAATTTTACGCACGTTGTTTCATTGTTAACGGGTCCTTGATTGTGTCCATGGAATATTGCAATGGAATTGGATCTCATGCACCTATTCAAAACTGGTGCTTGCAACCCTCTTATCCAATATCCAATGCCACCCGAACCACGAGGGGGCTCCTTCTCTAGTGCTGTGAAATGAAGCAAACGTGGGATTGTGGACACGATTTAGGTCCGTTGCCCACTTGGATTGTGGGTCCACACATTCCAATGATTATTAGCTTGTACTTGGGTAGACTACAGCCAGCCAATGGATTGTGTAGGACAATAGGGACCATGGAATTGTTCGATCTTGGGTACAACTAGTGAAGCTGGCCTTTGTCCTCGTGAGGGTGACACGTGCCATTCAGAAAGAATCGAATCCAAAAAGAGCATCCTTTAATTTCGCCGTTATATTTTTCCAATTGTCGCTTGAATGCCACATAACATGCCATTTACACGGCTGTCAAGCGCTGAACTCAACACGAACGTGAGAGTTGTGTGAGCTACAGCTTGACCATTCCTCGACTACCATTGAGATCGTCACTCATTACAGTGGTGTTTGGATTTAAAGACTTGTTTCTACAGATCACTTCAAGCTTTATGTTCATATTTACGTCACTGTACGAATTTCAAAACGATTCGTTCTGTGTTTTGGTCCAAAAGATGTCATATTCCTTTTGCAAATCGGTTTGGCTAGAAAGAATAATGCAAATGATAACTTCGTAGTCATTGTACACGAAATCATGCTTTTGGAAATTTCCGCGTATTCGTTGCACAAATCGTGTGTAGGAGTTGGGGAGGCACTAAAAGGGGTTTTGTTGTTCATTACATATAACTTCATTTGTGTATGTACTCTTCACGTTCTCATGTTGGATGTTATATTTTCGTAGTGATTATTGACTGGGGGTGAAGCTCAGCCTCATACCATCCATGCATGAGATTTTTGGGAGGAGAGGGGATGAAGTGGGGGCATTAGCCCAAATGCCCTGCGGCTGTGGCACTCCCTTTACACAACTTAAGAAACATGTTCCCATTCTCTTACGCTTGAACAGACACACATACTTTGTTGCCATGAACAACCAATTACGCACATCGACGGTCAACAAGAAAATGAAGAAAGTCCCATGACACCTCTTATGAACGAAGGATGTGGCGAGGAGTGATTGACGGGAAGAGGGGGGGAAATGTTAACCAACGTCATTAGGTTTGTAATGGATGGACCTTACACAAGGTGGACATGATGGTGGGATGAGCGAGGAAGTGTTGGCCACTCCCAACGTATCCACACCCATGCCCTTGCGTCCGATGTCCCCCAACTGGAGCATTCGCATGAAGAGATATGAGATGGAAAGGCAAGGGAAGGGGAGCACAACACGTTTGCTACCGAATGGAAGATGGATGAAAGGTTTAAAGTTTTTATCACCATTATTGTTTTCCCATTTTTTTCTGGATAGTAGGATCTTGCAACATGGTTGCAGTCAACGATGGTTTGGACAGAGGTGAGAATCTGCTAGGAAGCTTCCTAGCCTTGCTGCTGCTGACGTGGCGACACTGTCCAGTCAGCTGATGCACTAGCAAGCAGGCAGGTGCAAGAAACAGCAAGGATCAGGCTAGGGAGACGCGCAAAGTCTCATAAGCTTCAATAGCTTAGTAAATGCAGAGAGAAATGACAAATGACAGGTCCAGGGCATAAATACCTGCCGCGGCGCACAGCGGGTGTCGCACGCGGCAGTCCTAGATCTGTCCTAAAACCGGCCCAAAACCACTGTTTTGGCCGTAACTCTACGCACACATGTCAGAATCCTGCGCCGTCTGAACCTAGACGTGCAGAATCAAAAGACGCACGCAACGACTGGTCACATGCATGCATCCATCGACTGACAGCGAGTATATAATGCAAAAACATGCAAATGGGTCTCATGCCCAGTCCGCCGAAAGGCGCCTGCAAGACGTAGAAGGCACAGCAAGGAGTCCCGGTGACATCTGGGGCTCTGGAGCAGTGGTCGGTCACCTCCAGACGGGTAGGCCGCCGCCTGTCGTCGCGCCGGTGTCACCAGGGCCGCCTGCCTCAGGGATCTGCACGAGTATGGACACGGCCGAGTGGTCACAGTAAACTGTACAGAAACGGCACAAATCACAACACTCCCCCATGACCCGATGGTACGCATGTCCATACGCGTGCAGCACTGGTACAACCACAGAGTGAGTGACACAGACAGATGAGACAGCAACGTACACCCCACACTCAACCACTGTCACGCACGGGGCGAAGCCCAACAGAGCGAATGGCCACCAGGAACTTTCCGCGTGCAAGTGCCTTCGTCAAGAAATCAGCTCGCTGCAAGTCAGTGCCAACCCACATGATGGAGATCACGCGTCGCTCCACCAGATC
>SZWC01000859.1:245077-257603 GCA_023375785.1 Penium margaritaceum | reverse complement strand
AGCAGCAGCAGCAGCAGCAGCAGCAGCAGCAGCTACTGCAGCCACTGCTGTCCTCTGATAACGCGCAATTGGGGGCCGACATGGGTCCAGAAAGCGTACATGTCAAGGCAGACCTCGACTCCACCCATGGTTGCGACCTGGCTGGCAACCATCTCGGCATTGCTGCTGCTTCTGCCACCGCTAGTGCAGCTGGCGTTGCTGATCCTGCTGCTGCTGCAGCAGCAGCAGCAGCAGCAGCAGCAACAAGCGGGGCAGCTTCCTTTCCGCTCTCCCTCGCGCAGCCTGCCATGGCCAAGTCGTCGTCTTTGCTGAAGAAGCGGCCGATTGCGAGCCTTGACCCGCCCAACGCCGGCCTCAACCCTCTGGACTCCATGCCAGAGGCAGAGGAAACGGTGCTTTCCCCTCGAGAGTCGATCGAAAAGGCTGGAGGGCTTCTGGGTCTGGGACTTCCGGGGGTAGATGGAGGAGGACGAGGAGGAGGAGGAGGACGAGGAGGAGGAGGAGGAGGAGGAGGAGGAGGAGGAGGAGGAGGAGGAAAAGGAGGGGGAGGGGGAGGAGGAGGAAATGGAGGTGGAGGTCTTGCAGGGGATGATGCGCAGGCCGTCAAAGCACACGAGGGGAAGAAGTCAGGTGATGAAGGCAGTGGTGCTGATGGTGATGCCGGCACGTGCAACAGCAAGGGGGGAAAGGAAGGGAAGGGGTCTGTGTCCCCCACGCCTTCGGCGTCATCGCCCACGGCTGCAACGGTGGCAGCGAATCAGCGGCGGCGCTCGTTCTTTCTGCAGCGCAGCGTGGCTGGGCCCCTGCCTGACGCTCCTGTCGCCGTTATCGACGGGACCATCCAGCTTGTGGGCCATCTAAGCCTGCAGTCCGCATCAGCTGCTGCTGCCTCGGCGTCGTCTGCATCCACTGCTGCAGCGGCAGGGGCGAGGGGGGATTTGGAAAAGGGCAACGGCGCCGGAGGTGTCGGGAGAGTGATGAAGCCGTGGATGGGCCGAGGGGGTGGCGGTGCTTCTGCTGTTGCTGCTGCCGCTGCCGCAGCCGCTGCCAGAAGAGCAGCGCGGGAGGCAGAAGCGGAGCAGCAGCAGCAGCAGCAGCAGAAACAAGTGGCACAGGCTGGGGCGAGTCAGTGGCAAGCTACGGCAACCGCAGGTGCGCTTGGGTTTGACGGCAGTGACAACGGCGTCAGGTCTGACGGCACTGGCGCGGATGGTGGTGGTGGCGCTGCTGCAGCCACACACCAGCTACTGCCGGGGTCTGGCGAGCAGTTTGCGCTCCAGCACCAACATCAGCACAGCACTGGCATTGGCAATGCAGTCCAGAGCGACTGGGAACTAGGTGTCTGTGTCGTTCCTGACGCCGTCGCCGCCGATGCTGGTGGTGGTGGCCGTAGTGCAGATCTACCGTCACCTCCATCCCTGCTTCGCAGCAGCACCTTCGCTGGCCGAGCGACTTCTCCTACCTCCGACAGCAGTGCTATGGGTGGCACCTTTACTGCTGCAGCTGCAGGTCCTCCTCACATGCATGGCGGGCAGCCACAAGGTTTTCCAATGGACCTGGATCCAAGAAACCGTGAGCAGCAGGAGCGACAGCAGCAGCATCAGCAGCAGCATCAGCAGCAGCAGCAGCAGCAGCAACGGCCGCATGGCCTTACTCTCAGAGCAGAAACACACCGAGCACCACGGTTCAGAAGCTTCCAGGAAAGACGTTCGGGGAGCATCAAGGGTGCCCAACCTCCCCTCCCTTTTGATGTGGCAGTGGCTAGCCACATGGGATTGAGCAGCGGCAGTGACACAGTTGGAGGCAGCGGCAATCGGATGATGGGGGTTGGCAGCAGCAGCAGTGGCCAGGCCAGCCAATGGGGCGTCATCTTTCCACGAAGTAGCAGCGGCGGTGATGGCACGGGTGCTGCAGAGGCAGGAAGGAGCGTGGATGGATCCCTTGGGGGTCGCCGCACACGTGCTCGCACACCTCCGCTTGCACATGCTGATGCTGGTGCTGTGGCTGCCGCCGCTGCAGCAGCAGCAGCCGCTGCTGCAGCTTCTGCTGCTGCGCCTGCTTCGTCGCTCAAGACGATGGCGATGGGTTTAGGAACAAAGTCTGGGAACGGGCGCATTGAGGGGCAAGGACAGGCGCTCCTTCCGCCACCACCGACGTCGGCCAGGCCTGGTGGGGCAGGAGCTAGCTCAGCAGCAGGGTCTACTGCTTCTGCAGCTGCTGCGGCAGCAGCGTCCTTCTTGCGCAGCCACAGCATGCCCATCGAACGCAGTCCAGGCGGAACTGCCATGACTCAGCGCAGTAACACTGGCCTTGTTGTGGATGCTTTCGTGGCGGAGCAGCAGCCATACCAGCTGCTGCAGCAGCAGCTGCGGCAGCAGGACCTGAACGTGCTGCAGCAGCAACAGCAGACTCGGCCAGAAGAGCTCGCTGGCGGCCACCCGCCTGACACGCAGATGGCTCAGCTTGCCTCCTGGCTGAACGATGTGGCGTCTGCTGCCGCAGCAGCTGCTGCAACAGCAAATGCGGCCTCGAAGCCCAGCGGCAGCGCTGGCGATGGTAACTGGACGCAAAAGCCTCCGCAGCCGCAGGGTGCCGATGCAGCGCATGCTTCGTTCCCCCCACCGCTTCCCACGCCGCTGCAGCAGATGGGCGCAGTTGCTGCTGCAAGCCAGGGCGGAAGGAACGAAGCGGCGTTGCAGTCTCTTCTTGCCGAGATCTCTCAGTGTCTGGGGCAGCAGCCTGGGCAGCATCCTCAGCCGCAACAGCCGCTACTGCCTCATGAGCAGGAGCAGCAACAGCAGCAGCTCCCGCAGTGGCAGCTGAATCCACACCAGCAGCTGCAACAGCCGCAGCAGCTGCTGCCTGGGGCAGCCGATGGGAGCCATTTGAGCGGCCATGGGCAGAAGCCATTCTTGTCTGCTGTGATGGGTAGCAGCACCATGAGCAGCAGCCAGCAGTATGATGGCAAGGATCCGGAGCAGCAACAGGCAAGCTCGATGATGTCACTGTTTTTGAACCCGATGGCAGCACCTGCTGCAGGAGGAGCGTCCGTGGACGAATCTGCTGCTGCTGATGCCGATGCTGCTGTGCGAAGCAGCCTGTTGCAGCTGCTGATGCAGTCTCCTGCTGCCGCGGATGAGCCGATGTCCCAGCAGCAGCTGCGGCTGTGAGAGTAGGGCCGGTCTTGGCATCAACACCAGAGAGGAAGGTTGCGGCGGCCTTCTGATGGTTGTGCTTGGGCCAGTGTGGTGACCTTGGTAACTGCCCATGCTGCTGCTGCTGCTGTTGCTCATGCTGCGCGTGGTGCACTTGGGTGCCTGGGATGGTGGAAGAGTGTAGCCCCTGGTGGTGGAACTCACGGCAGTTTGTGCAGAAGCAGCAGCTGCTGTGCAGGCTGGTGTAGTTACAGGCACACTGGAATGCAGGCGGACAGTGGGGACAGTGGTGGCAGGGATGGCGGCGATGGCGGTGGTGGCTGCATCAACGTTGAAGTGCTGTCTGTGACCACTGTGGCTGTGGTGGTACCACAGGCTTGCGCCGAGTGGGCAAGGATGAATAGCACTGAGGTGGTGCCAGTAGTGGCACTGCTGCTGCTTCTGCTGCTGCTGTTTTGTGCTCTTTTGCTTTTCACACAGAACTTGAATGCTCCAGATGAGGCGGCTATGTCATGTCCACTGGTCTTCGACCGACTGTAACCACCTGAGCATTACTAGCTGCATCATCTCCCATCATCCACTTGAGCTCAGAGACCAAAGCACGGTACATCTTCATTCTCTCCCCAAGGACTTATCTAGAACGGATCTTATGTTTTTGCTGGGTGCATTGAGCGAACAATATGCTCCTCCGGATGTGCGGAACATCATACCGTAGTGCCCCTTACATTCAACTATTTTTTAAAACTCGATTAAGTGACACTTAAATTCGACTATAATTTCTACCCTTGTAATTTTGGACCTCTTTCGTCCAAAGCCCTTGGGTTTCTTCGCTGACTGATATTGGTCGAAATGCTGGTACACGACCTTGCTCTGTCCCTAAGACTTCGGTTAGCAAGTCTTGAAACTTCGAAAGTTGAGAGCGAATTGCATCTCGCAGCTCGCGACCTGCCACGTTCGCGTGCAGCCTCCCCACTGTTGCAAGCCTATGGGGGACTGCGTGCGAAACGTGAAATTTCACGCTCCGCCCACAGTCCATAGAAGAAATCGCGGAATGTGAAACTGTGTAGAGAAAAGAGATTTTTGCAATTTTTGGGTTGATTCGTCCATGAGCGAAGAATTAATTAGGTGCTTGCTGGTCGAAATAAAATAATAATTTTAGTCGAATGTAAGGGGCACTAGGGTACTGTTGGCATAGACTGCCTTCAACAATGCATGGCCAGATTAGGGTGTCTCTAGAGAACTCAGGCACCTGAAGTGTTGTGAACAACGTGATATTCTACATACAGCTTACTCTGACCTCTTGGCTCACGTCCATTGCCTTGCAGGCTCCTGATGAGGCGGAGGGCACGGAAGACTAGTGGGGCAGACGCGAGTCCGACAGTTGCTGAGCAACTGTACCCAACCGCCTGATACATGCTCGTCATTACTGCGCGTCCTTGCTCCATTTTGGGAGTGCTCACGACAGTTGCTAAACAATCCAGTTTCATGTTTGGTTGTGTGTGAGCTGTAGTGACTCAGTGACCTAGTTTAGTCCTACATGTGAACTGATGTTATGTTAGACAAGCATAGTCTAGGCCTAAACTCAGGTCCTAGGCTTGTGTGACATGTGCGAGGTGTTGGTGTATGGGCTTTGAGCTGTCATGTAGCCTTGTTTAGGGAGAGTCTCCTAGTTTGAGCTGATGGTTCTCCAGTGGCTACATTACTTCCTCTGTGACATGAATGGTGCATTCTAGGAGCTCAGTTTACCCATATGTGTCTAGTAGAGTTTTCTCGGTGGTCGAGACTCGGGCACTTGGTGGTTTGTGCCAGTGCTCTGGGAGACCCTGCACTGATTGGTTTAGTCTTAGGGACCTTTCTGACAGACATGTGTAGTCTGCGTGTGGCTGAGACCCGGACGCCCGGTTGCATGTTCCGAAGTCTCGGGAGGCCTAAAACTTGCCTAGCTTGGTTAGACCGTGATGCTAGTGTGTCACCATATATTCTGGTTGTGTTTGGGGTATATTTGATATTTTCCTGTCGGTCGAGACTCGGGCACACGGTTGACTGTTCCGGTGCCTCGGGAGACCTCCAGTTTGTGGTTTCATGTTCTGGGACATGTGTACTCCCCGTCCGTGCCTTTTGGTGCGGCGGGGATGACAGGGCCTGGTGGGGTAGCCGCCAGTCCCCAGTACAAAAGCTCAGCGTAGGGCTCATTGTTCTCCTCCTTGATTCTTAATTCATTTGTTCCAGACTTAGCCAAATCTTGGCGCTGCACTTGTCCCACTCACACCCAGAGCTCATGTCTCATTCAACATGAGCCTGCATGTCCCAGACGCATTTTAGCATGGTATCGGAGCACATGGGGGCCGTGTGAGCAGCAGAGCAGCAGAACAGACTGGAACTGTAGCTGTCGTGCGTCACGTGGCACCACGCAGGCATACGGGTGCAAGGAGCAACAAACGTGCCTGCGAGAGCAGCAGACGTACCTACATCGCATCAAGGACGTCATTCACTCAGGTTTTAGGTTAGAGCCGCTAGTGAGACTACCGGGTGCTGCCACAACTCTTGTTTAGGCAGCAGAAGCAAATAGCACCCGCCGGTAACTTTCTTTGGTTGAACCCGTGTGTCTTGTGAGTACACGCGTTTTCACGGTGCAAGCAGCGTGCAAGCAGCCTGCACAAGCAGCATTGCACGCAGCATGCGAGTAGCTCTTACAAGTGCGCATGTAGCTGCAGGTGTGTTCGCAGCAGGCCCAAGCAGCCTGCAGCAGCCAGCAGCAGCAGCGTGCAAGCAGCCGCACCCAAAGCTGCACGCAGTAGCAGCGTCAGCAATGTAGCAGCCTGCACTTTCAGTCAGCAGCAGGCACATTGTGTAGCAGCAGCAGCATTAGCATCGGCAGCGGCATTGCGTAGGGCGCAGTGCGCGACAGCAGCAGCAGCAGTGACAGTCGCGTGCGCAGCGACGGGAGAAGCGGCAGCCGCTGCGGGCATTGTAGGCAGTCATTGCGTGCAGCTGCAGTCGCGCAGTGCAGCCACTCGCCGCCACTTGCTACAGCAGCAACGCGTGGCAGCAGCATTCTGCACCCTGAGCAGCAGACGCATTGCGCAGGGGGACTGCTGGCAGTGGCAACAGCAGCAGCGCTGGTGCAGCTTGCTGCATCGCGGTTGCAGCAGCGGCCGACGCCGCAAACTCTCTTTTCTCTCTGTGTTGCCCTGTTTTTCCCTCGCTTGCCGCCGATTCTCTCGCCCCACTCTCTCTCACTGGCCCTCACTCGCTAGCTCTCTCTCGCTGCCTCTCTCTCCTGCTGAAACTCGCCCACTCTGCTGACGTCAGTGACTCTCCTGTCTCCCTGGCCCCTCTCTCCCTCTCTCGCTGATCCTCTCTCACTCTGTCCTGCGCTCTCTTGGCGTGTCGTCAGCAATCTCCAAGTCGAGACTGCCGACGACTTCGCCTGTCCACTTCGCGAGGAGCGCGAAACCACGCACGTCTGTGCGTGGCAACCTCGCGAAGTTGGTGGTGCCCCGTCGCGAAACGGGACCCCTCGCCGGATTCGAGCCGGAGGCAGTACTTCAAAACAAAAAAAAACGAGACAACCTGGGCACTCCAGCACCCAGGGGGCATCTCTGTAACTTTTCTGTAGAACAAAAAAATTTCCTTGCCTTCTTTGTTTTCTTTCTTTCTTCATTTCCTTCTTTCGTTCTTTCTCTTTCTCTTTATTTTCTCTCTCCTAAACAAAAAAAGGAATTTCCCGTATTCTTCTCTTCTATTTTCCTTTTCATCCTCTTTCTAGCACAAACAAGTCCACCGTTCACTACACCCTTTTTCTTTTTCTTTTTCACCAGTTTCAGACTCTTTTTCATCCCTTTGTGTCACCTAGGGACAGTAACAACACCTCTCACCCTGGTGCGGTGAACGTGGCCCCTATCACACCTCACCGTCCCTTTCGGCACGATGTTGCCATGGCCGGGGCCACCTCCTGGCCCTTACCTCACACAGGGATTTTCTCCCTCGCCCACTGACAGTGTTCTGCACCCTCACACTCTTCATCTGCGACCCTCAGACACACTGAGGCCGCCGCCGGGACCACATCTACGTGATCATGCCGGCCATGTGGCCCCGTGGTCAGTTCTTACACCGCCAGGACACAGTACCTCCCACGCTCACTCCTATCACGGGTTGCCTTCTGGCACAGTGATCACACCGCCGACGCCACCACCTCACGGTGGTGCTTGCCCTTCTCTCCTGTGGTCGGTTCCTTGACCACCAGGAGAGAGCGTTCCTCTCGCCCAGCCGTGTTACCAGCCCATCGGCACTTTGACCCGGCCTCTGGCGTCATCTTTTCACGGGCCTGCAGGCCAGCTCCCACTGTGGTCGGCTTCTACTCCGACCGGAGCCAGCACTCTGCACGCATACCCATGGCCCCGGCCTGCCAGCCTGGTGGACGGACCGCCTCCACCCTCTGGTCAGCCCTCTCCGTGGTCCTTCTCGCCATCACCGAGCCATGGCGTTCTTCACGCTCATCCGCATCATTCCACGTCTTCAGGGGTTGATGTGTGGCCGCTGGCACCACCTCTTAGTGATGCGGCTCTCCAGCCGCTCCCGNTTCCTCTCGCCCAGCCGTGTTACCAGCCCATCGGCACTTTGACCCGGCCTCTGGCGTCATCTTTTCATGGGCCTGCAGGCCAGCTCCCACTGTGGTCGGCTTCTACTCCGACCGGAGCCAGCACTCTGCACGCATACCCATGGCCCCGGCCTGCCAGCCTGGTGGACGGACCGCCTCCACCCTCTGGTCAGCCCTCTCCGTGGTCCTTCTCGCCATCACCGAGCCATGGCGTTCTTCACGCTCATCCGCATCATTCCACGTCTTCAGGGGTTGATGTGTGGCCGCTGGCACCACCTCTTAGTGATGCGGCTCTCCAGCCGCTCCCGGCGTCTGTCGTTACGTCGCCGGGACGCGGCATTCTCCATTTTCACCCCCATGACTCTCAGAGGAGTGGTCCTCTTCTTCCACGGCATGATCCAGCTCTTCGTGGGTTTGCCTGCCACTTCTGTGGCGATGGACGCCACGGTTGGCGCCAGTGTCACTTGCGTCCCAGTGGGTGGCTTCCACCTCGGCTCCCGTCTCGTGAGCTCCCTCACACACCACAGCACACAGACCTGCCTCACTCGTCTGGTCATCATACCGACGCTCTTGCTGTCCTGTACACCGAGCTCCAGAGTATGCGACAGATGCTGCAGCAGATCAGGGACCATCTCTTCACTCATCAGGATGACTCGTCCTGTACACCATCGTCCTCATCTTCCTCCTCTTCTTCCGAGGGACCTTTCCCGGCTGCACTGGACCTCCCGTCTCAGTCTGTAGCTATTCTCTCCATCCTCCGCTCCACTGGTGTCATGCCACCTCCTAGTCAACCTCCAGCTCGTCGACGTCATCGTCGCCCAGCATGCCATGTGCGTTTCGTCTCTGGCATGTCTTCATCTCCACCGGCTTCTGTCATTGCACCGGTTGAGGGGGGGTGTGTGCATCCGTCCACTTCGACATCGACTATGTCAGTGAGCACCGAGGAAGGAGCAGGAGCACCTAGCACTACACCTGTTCGATCAGGTCCAGCAGCAGTAGCGGCATCTGATACATCCACACAGTCTACATCCACGCTTCCCGCACCCGCTACAGCACCAGCTGCATCAGCTGGTACAGCTGCACTTGCTGCACCGGCTGTCCCACATATTGCATCACCTACAGTAGTGTCCTCTGCAGCTCCTCCAGCTTTAGGAGCAATAGCAGCATCAGACACGTCCACACAGTCTACATCCACGCTTTCGACATCGACTATGTCAGTGAGCACCGAGGATGGAGCAGGAGCACCTAGCACTACATCTGTTGGATCAGGTCCAGCAGCAGTAGCGGCATCTGATACATCCACACAGTCTACATCCACGCTTCCCGCACCCGCTACAGCACCAGCTGCATCAGCTGGTACAGCTGCACTTGCTGCACCGGCTTTCCCACATGTTGCATCACCTACAGTAGTGTCCTCTGTAGCTCCTCCAGCTTTAGGAGCAGTAGCAGCATCAGACACGTCCACACAGTCTACATCCACGCTTTTCACATCCTCTACAGTCCCAGCTGCATCGGCTGGTACAGCTGCACTTGCTGCACCAGCTGCCTCACCTGCTGCCTCACCAATAGCAGCATCCTCGACAGCTTTTTCATCTGTAGTAGCAGTAGCAGCATCTGATACATCCACACAGTCTACATCCATGCTTCCCGCACCCGCTACAGCACCAGCTGCATCAGCTGGTACAGCTGCACTTGCTGCACCGGCTGTCCCACATGTTGCATCACCTGCAGTAGTGTCCTCTGCAGCTCCTCCAGCTTTAGGAGCAGTAGCAGCATCAGACACGTCCACACAGTCTACATCCACGCTTTCCGCACCCTCCATAGTACCAGCTTCATACGCTGGTATAGCTGCACTTGCTCCACCAGCTGCCCCACCTGCTGCACCGCCAGCAGGTGCGTCCCTTGTAGCGTCTACATCTTTACCAGGATCAGCAGCATCAGTCCTCTCTACACCAGCACCATCACCTGCTCCGTCTACTTCTTCACCGGCAGCCACAGCCTTGGCATCCTCTGTTGCATCCACAGATTCATCAGCCTCTTCTACAGCACCTGCTTCACTTACAGGACCAGTTGCATCGGCTGTGATTGCTGCACCCGCAGCACCTCCTGCTCCATCTGCTTCTTCACCAGCAGCTACAGCATCGGCTTCATCTGCTACATCCACAGCCTCATCGGCATCAGCCTCTCTTGCAGCACCTGTCTCACTCACAGTACCAGTTGTATCGGCTGTGACAGTTGCACCTCCTGCATCAGCTGCCCCATCTGCTATCACGGCGGTGCCTGTGATAGGTGCATCTACCACATCCTCAGTATCGACGGCCACAGTTGTATCTGGTGCCTCTCCAGTACTTCCATCTTCCACACCAGCCCTTCTAGCCACGTTAGTCGCACTGACCACGTCGTCTCCACCAGGATCCCCAGCTTCATCAGCAGCATCAGCTGCATCATCAGCACCAGCTGCATCAGCACCACCGGCTTCATCGGCAGCATCTGCTGCATTAGCAGCACCGGCAGCATCGGCACCACCGACAGCATCTGCATCATCAGCTGCATCGGCAGCATCATCTCCATTGGCAGCATCAGCTACATCGCCAGTAGCAGCCACATCGACAGCCTCAGCTGCATCGACAGCATCAGCCGTGTTGGCTTGTCCCTCATTGGTCAGTGATCATGCAGCAGCTGATAGAGACATCTTGGGGGGGGGGCGTCAGAGGCTTGCCCACCTATGGTGGTGACTGCAGAGTTAGTGCCCTTCACCAGGTCGGCCGCACCTAGTCATTCCTGTCTGAGATGCTGAGCTGAGGAGGATGAGATTCGTTCCCAGATCAGTGCGCAGGAGACGTACGTCGCTACCGTCCGAGCGATATTGTGCGGCGACATCCCTCCACCGGAGGATGCTCCAGATTACACCTTCATTGGAGATATGGGGAGGAGTGATTGCATCCAGATGTCTAGAGAGTGTGAGCTGAGGGATGCAGAGGGGTGGTTGCGTGCACTACAGGATACGTTAGTCGAGATACTTGCTGAGGGTTGTAGCGGACACAGCCCAGATGGTTGCGAGTCCAGTTTCGTAGCACCCTCAGACAACACCTCACAGGATGGGGATCCTGATGTACTGAGCAGCGACGACACATCAGACAGCAGTGCGCCATCATTCACCTCACCCACATCCTTCTCCTTTACATCTGGACCATCTCTCTCCACCTCTGAGTCTTGCACGCCTCCTACCTCACAGGTTGTCCAGCATCCACGTCCTTGAGATGACTTTTTGTCCCAGTCCTTGGATACCTTGAGACATTTTGCTTCAGGATGCACAGCACCTGCAGCCACTCAGTTTCTAGCAGCAGAGATGGAGGTGATGGTACTCCGGAGAGTGGTTGACTCCTTGTCCACCACGTACAGTGAGATGATGGCAGTGCTTGAGGATGTTGAGTTTGAGCTTCGCACAGTGACTCAGGAGGATCATGCCGAGATGCGTGAGCGCGCCTCTCTTCTCCAGGGTGAGTTGGTTGTAGCACAGGAGCATCTATGCACATTGGAGTGTGCAGTTGCTGTACCGACTGCAGGAGTGAGTTTCCCACACACAGCTNTCCAGCACGTACAGTGAGATGATGGCAGTGCTCAAGGATGTTGAGTTTGAGCTTCGCACCGTGACTCAGGAGGATCATGCCGACATGCGTGAGCGCGCCTCTCTTCTCCAGGGTGAGTTGGTTGTAGCACAGGAGCATCTATGCACATTGGAGTGTGCAGTTGCTGTACCGACTGCAGGAGTGAGTTTCCCACACACAGCTCCAGCTCCGTCTCCACTCTCCACTCCAGGATCCTCCAACACCATACTCTCCACCTGCACTATTTCGGAGTCTGCTGGTTGGGACCTCTTGCACCTCCCAGATGTGGGGGGATCAGCCTCTCTCTTCTCGCTCAGCCGTGGAGCATTCGGCAGCGTCTTCTCCACTCCTTCACCCTCTGAGTCTGATGAGAGTGACACCCAGGATCCCGCTAGTTGGGATCTCTGGCAGCTTCCGTGTGGTGAGTTACAGGCGTTAGACAGTGCATGAGCGAGTTGTGCACATGATAGCCATTGTAGCCTCATCCTCATCTCTTTGATGTCATATTTACATCTCCAGCTACTGTCAGGTGTGTCCATTGTTGGATTGTTCTTCCCAGGATCGTTTGAGCCAGGAGGAGAGGCATGTTATCTTCAGTCGGTAGGTTCACAACTTTCTGTATGCAGGGGGAGCAGATGCATCCTAGCACATTGGTGCCGGCGTTCATGTTCTCAGGACTCTCTCATCACGGGGGAGCGGCTATATCTTCTCAGCTGGCACCTTGTCGACAGCTCTTGCAGCCCAGGGGGAGTGTTGGTGTTGGCTTTGAGCTGTCATGTAGCCTTGTTTAGGGAGAGTCTCCTAGTTTGAGCTGATGGTTCTCCAGTGGCTACATTACTTCCTCTGTGACATGAATGGTGCATTCTAGCAGCTCAGTTTACCCATATGTGTCTAGTAGAGTTTTTCTCGGTGGTCGAGACTCGGGCACTTGGTGGTTTGTGCCAGTGCTCCGGGAGACCCTGCACTGATTGGTCTAGTCTTAGGGACCTTTCTGACAGACATGTGTAGTCTGCGTGTGGCTGAGACCCGGACGCCCGGTTGCATGTTCCGACGTCTCGGGAGGCCTAAAACTTGCCTAGATTGGTTAGACCGTGATGCTAGTGTGTCACCGTATATTCTGGTTGTGTTTGGGGTATATTTGATATTTTCCTGTCGGTCGAGAC
>SZWC01000859.1:214065-224669 GCA_023375785.1 Penium margaritaceum | reverse complement strand
AGTCTCCGCATATCTCAGTGCACACGCCGTGGCATCTCCACGCACCCGGATATCACCTCGGATCTCGAGCATCTCCGTGCACGTCAGCCATCTCCGTGCGCCAGAGCCTCTCGGTGCACCCGGCCGGCAGCCCCACGCACGCCAGGCACCTCTGTGCATTGCTGCATTCCCGAGCACTTCTGTCCACCGCGGGCATCTCCGCACATCTCTGTGCACGCTCCGGGCATCGTTGTGCACCTGAATCTCTCCGTGCACCCCGTCGGGGCATCTCCACGCACTCAGGCATCTCCGTGCACACTCCGGTCATCTTCGTGCACCGGGGCCTCCCCGTGCACCCCATAGTGGCATCTCCACACACGCCGCACCTCTCAGTGCACGCCGCCGGCAGCGCCACGCACCCCGGTCACCTCTGTGCACCGCGGGCATCTCCGTACATCTCCCGTCACCTCTGTGCACCCTGAGCATCCTGGTGCACACTTCAGGCCTCCTCGTGCACAGGGGCCTCTCCGTGCACCCCACAACAGCATCTTCACACACCCCGGATATCTCCGTGCACTCCGCTGGACACCCTCTCAATTCCCAGATATTCCTCTTGCCTCCACAGTCGCAGTCCTGGAGTCACCGCAGCCTGACTCCCCTCGGACCGCTGCCTCTTACACTGACGGCGGGTGGGAGGACACAAGAGACTACGATCCTCCCTCACCACCAGACTACGACACTCCTCTCTGGTACTGTATGCTGGACCCCGCCTACTGGCGAGAGGACGTGGAACGAGAGGCCGCAGCACGCGTGGAGGAGATCGACAGGCAGGTCTACACTTCAGACAACCTACCGCCGTCGCCACCTCATCACACCACGATGCAACCACCTGAGGGTACTCAGTCAACCACCGCCTCTTCCACATCCCACACTATTCTCGGCCCATCGACTGCTGCACCAACTGCTACTGCACCATTGCCTCCACCCGAGGTTCCGGGCGTCGTCCCTGCTCTCCCTGTTCACAACGATCCCATTAGTTTGGCAGGGGCTATCCTCGACGCAGCAACAGGTGCTGCAGCTACCTTTGCGGCCACCGCCCGCGCGTGCAGAGCCCCTACACAGACGGCTGTTGGTCGTGCAACAGACGCCTTTGCACATGCTGCAGTCTCCTTGACGCTTCTTGCCGCTGCAGCAGCAAACATCGCCACCCAGGTTACATCAGCTGCAGCCGCTGTTGCAACAGCTGCCTCCTCAGCCGCCGACGCCGTCTCAGCAGCCGTCAGCTCCATCCGGGCCTCTACAGCATCAGCTGTTCTGACTCCCACTGGTGCTCACAGGGAGCTCACTCCACACGTTACCTCAGGGGTGCTGATTGCATCTGCATCTGTAGCAGTGGCTGGGGCGTCTGTCACTGGTCTTCTCTGCCTGACCGTGGCAGTCGCAGGCTGGGTGGCAATCCTCTTCTCTTCAGCAGCGGTAGTGGTATCTCCTCTCTTCGCCCTGCTGCCCCGTCACTAGCTCGGTGAGCCCATCATTTTTCTTTCCCTCTCTCCTCACCTGTGTAGACATTCCTTCCCTCGTCTCGTGTTTGTCTTTACCATGCCTGGGCCAGAAGAAAAGTTGGAGGCTCTCCAAGCCGCCCTTAGTGAAGCACAGGCTGAACGTCGCAAAGCGCAGGATGAGCTAGAGCGAGAGCGTGATGCACAACATGAGTTGGCATCCACAGTGGCTTCATTGGTTCTAGAGCGTCTCCGTGCTGTCCCAGCTTTTACTGCGGTCATTCCCCCTGATCAGTCAGGATCCACAAGCTCCTCAGCACCATCTACTGGCAACGGCGCCAACACCTCTTCCTCTTCACTCTCAGTCACTGCTCGGACTCTTCCACCTGCGCGGCAGAAAGACTTTGAAACGCCGCCCCCTCAGTTCACCTCCAAACTCACCTTCACATCCTGGGAGACGCGCTTTAGCGCGTGGGCTCAGGGTGAGCTGTTGTGGGAGTACTACTCCCCCGCCAAGGTCCCCTTTGTGCCACAGCCTGCAGAGGCCGCCCGCGCTGTGCGGGCACTTATCAACGCCNCCACAAGCTCCTCAGCACCATCTACTGGCAGCGGCGCCAACACCTCTTCCTCTTCACTCTCAGTCACTGCTCGGACTCTTCCACCTGCGCGGCAGAAAGACTTTGAAACGCCGCCCCCTCAGTTCACCTCCAAACTCACCTTCACATCCTGGGAGACGCGCTTTAGCGCGTGGGCTCAGGGTGAGCTGTTGTGGGAGTACTACTCCCCCGCCAAGGTCCCCTTTGTGCCACAGCCTGCAGAGGCCGCCCGCGATGTACGGGCACTTATCAACGCCGGTCCCGAGAGTCTTCTCGACGACATCGGTACGTACAATGCTGACCCCATCCAAGGCACCAGTGCAGACCCAGTGGGTGCATATGCGCTCATTCGCCGCCGCAAAACTGTAACTGGGCATGCTGCGCAGAGTGCTCTCACTGTGCAGTTCAACACGCTGCAGATGAGAGCGGATGAGACAGCGGACGAGTACTGGGCCCGCAGTCTGTGTCTTCTGCGTGACCTTGGCAAGGTTGCACCAGGTCCTCTCTCTGCATGTCTCTCTATTGTGGCTGGTCTTATCCCTGAGCTGTCTGACTTGTATCTTCACGTCTCCCAAACAGAGCTCGAGCGCCTTGCTTCTTCTCCTGTCCCAACTGACTCCCCACCGGGGATTGGTCCCCTCTTTGACTTCACTACTGCCCGACTCACTGACTGGTGGAATGCTCTTCAAAACAAGCGCATGCATCGCGCCGCCATTGCAGCAGTCACTACCTCCTCACCACCTGCATCCACCACAGCTCCTCCTGCTGGTCCGTCTTCTCAGGCCTCTGCCCACTCCCCACAGGCCGCTGGACGCGGGGGGGGCAGTGGCTCTGGATCTGGTCGGGGTGGAGGTCGCGGGGGCAAAGGGCGTGGGGGTGGTCGTGGTGGAAAAGGCTCAGTCACTCCAGCAACTGACGTCACTTGCTGGAACTGCGGCACCACCGGACACGCAGCGCCCAAGTGTCCTGCCCCTCGTGATGACGCACGCCTCGCCTCCTCCATGCGTGCTCACTGGGCACGCACTGGTGTAGCAGCTTCCACAGCTGCTGCTGCTATGGCAGTCTTATCGTCCACACCCTCCTCATCAGCCCCGATAACTACCTCTGCTCCTCTTCAGCAGACGCCACCGCCGCCCAATCCTTGGAGCTGGGTGCCACCACCGTCTGGACCTCCATACTACGGCCCCCCATCCTCACACTACTCCGCTCCTCACTGGAGCCGTGATGATGGTCACTACTCCGACCGTGCGTCTGACCGGTCTTCTGATCGTTCCTCTGATCGTCGCGACGAGGAGCGTAATCTCGAGCGTCGCCTTGTCGAGCTTCTGCACCTTCGCTCTCAGGGAGGTGAGAGTGTGAGTGGCCAGTCCCGTGTGTCTGTCTGTGAGTCGGATGTCACTCTTCGTGGTGCCGGCTCGGGTGGTGTGCAAGGGGACCTGCCTGATGATCGTTCCTGGATTGAGCATTGGCAGTCTCACACGTTCCCGTCCCGTCTTGGTCATGTCCCCTTGTCCTCTTCGCGTGGTACCGTGGCTGTCTGCTTGGTCCTTTCTTCCACTCGTGCATCCCCTGGCCTCTGGATCATTGATTCTGGGGCCACACATCACATGACTTCCTGCCGTTCCTCCTTTGTGTCCATCGGGCCTGTTCAGTCCGTCAAGTCTGTCCGCACAGGCTCCGGTCAGCTGCTTCGCGTCCAAGCCGTTGGTGTCGTCCGCTTTGTTGGCCCTGGCGGTACTGTCTATCTGCCTGATGTTCTGTATGTCCCTGACCTCGAAGTGAGCCTTCTCTCTGTGACCACCCTTGATGATCAGGGCATGGACTTCTCGTCTAGCCGCGGCCTTGCCTCCATCTCTCTTCGCTCCTCTGGCCGTGTTGTTCTTCGTGGCGTGCGCTGTGATCGCCTATTCCGTGTGCCGCTCACTCTGCCCTCGTCTTCCGCTGCCTCTGCCTTTGTTCATGTCGCGCCCTCGTTGTCGCCCGCTCATGCTGACCTTCTGCATCGCCGCCTCTGTCACATCCACACTGCCGCGATCCAGCGACTCCTTCGTCTCCAGCCTGCTCACGGCCTTGACCCTGCCACTTTCTCTCCTACTTGCCCGTCCACCTGTCTGGACTGTGCCAGTGGCAAAATGCACCGCTCCCCCTTCTCCACCTCTGACGCCACCACCTCTCACCCTCTTGACCTGGTCCATGCCGATGTCATGGGCCCATTGCCCCAGGATTTCCTTGGTGGCCTTGGCCGTTATGTGCTTTGCCTCACTGATGACTATTCCCGTTACCGCTGGGTCTTTGCCCTGCGCCACAAAAGTGATGTCACCGAGGTCTTGGANCTCCTACTTGCCCGTCCACCTGTCTGGACTGTGCCAGTGGCAAAATGCACCGCTCCCCCTTCTCCACCTCTGACGCCACCACCTCTCACCCTCTTGATCTGGTCCACGCCGATGTCATGGGCCCATTGCCCCAGGATTTCCTTGGTGGCCTTGGCCGTTATGTGCTTTGCCTCACTGATGACTATTCCCGTTACCGCTGGGTCTTTGCCCTGCGCCACAAAAGTGATGTCACCGAGGTCTTGGAGTCATGGCTGCCTCAGGCCGAGCGTGCCTGTCTTCGACCCTTACGCGTCTTTCGCAGCGACCGTGGTGGTGAGTTCTTTGGACCCACGTCTCGCTTTCTTGAGTCTCGTGGTGTACGGATTGAATCCTCTGCTCCCTACACCCCCCAGCAAAATGGTGTGTCAGAGCGCTGGAACCGCACCCTTGCCGATGGGGTGCGTTCCCTGCTCTCTGCGTCCGGTCAGTCACCCCTCTTTGCCTTTGAGGCCATGTCCTACATGACCTGGGTCTGGAACCGTGTTCCCCATGCCCCCCTTCCTCACACTGTCACTCCCTTTGCACGTTGGACTGGCCAGCGTGCGGACCTTCGTCTTGCACGCGTCTGGGGCTATCTCGCCTCTGTCTGGGTGCCCGCCGACCAAAGGGACGGTAAGCTGTCACCTCGTGGTCGTCTGTGCATCTTTCTTGGTGTCTCCCCCTTCTCAAAAGCCTGGAGGTTCTGGGACCCTTTGCGCTGTCGTGTCGTTGAGTCGCGTGACGCTCTCTTCTTCGAGCACTTGTTTGAGCGCGACTTGCCCCGCTTTGGTGGGTCTCTCTCTCCGCCTCCTCGGGGTGGGGGTGGCTCTCTGCCCTCTGGGCCTGCTGTTCTCCCCTCGGTGCGTCCCGCCGTTCCCTCTGTCGCCCCCTCTGCCAACCAGAGCTCTCCTTTGTCCACGGTTCCTTCTCCGGTGCTATCACCCTCCATGGCACCATTGGACTCTCCCAGTCAGTCTTCCGGTCAGTCTTCTGGTTCTTCTGGTTCCTCTGGCTCCCCTACAGCCTCTCCTGCTGGCTCATCCTCTTCCCCCAACCATGGTGCTGTCTCACCGACTCTCCCTGTCTCCTCTCCTCCTGCCGTGCAGCATTCTGCTGCCCCATTGTCCTCTGCGCGTGCTGCGTCCATTCCCCCAGTCTCCCCCTACACGCGTGGTGGACGCCTACGCGCTCTTCCCTTTCAGTCGCACCCAGTCGTCTCTGGTGACCCTGGTCTCCGTGCCCTTGGTCTCACCACCTCTGGCCTGTCTGCCGCAATGTCTGTTGTACACCCCGGCACTGCCCTTGGTTACTCCCTTGTCGAACAGGAATTCCACTCTGCTGTGTCCTCTTCTGTAGCCGGGTATGTTGCCTCGTGCTTTGCTGTCGCTGGCCTCTCTCCTCTTCCTCCTGAGCCACAGACTGTACAGGCAGCCCGCACGTCCTCTGACTCACCACTGTGGGAGCAAGCCATGAAGGCCGAACTTGATGCACTGTCTGTCCATGGTGTCTATGAGCTCGTTGACCTCCCACCTGGTCGTAAGGCAGTTGCCGCCAAGTGGGTGTATCGCCGCAAGCTGAATCCAGACAATACAGTTGAACGATACAAAGCTCGCCTTACCGCTAAAGGGTTCTCTCAGATCCCTGGTGTTGACTTTGATGAGACCTTTGCACCAGTCGGTCGCTACACGACAGCCAGAGCCCTTCTCAGTCTTGTCGCCCAGCATGACTGGGAGCTGGAACAGATGGATGTCAACAATGCCTTTCTCCATGGCAAGTTGGACGAAGAGATTTACATGGTCCAACCACCCGGCTTCTCTGACGGTACCAACCGGGTTTGGCGCCTGCGCAAGGCACTCTATGGCCTCAAACAGTCCCCACGGTGCTGGAACCAAGAAATCACAGCCAAGCTAGAAAAGGGTGGCTACAAGAGAAGCACCGTGGATCCAGCGCTCTTTCTAGGGCCGTCCACCAAACCACTCGTTGCCATTCTTGTGTACGTGGACGACCTTCTCATTGCTTCACCCGATCCTTTGGCTGTGACCGCCGCCAAGTCGCTGCTCCAAGCGGCATACAAAATGAAGGACCTGGGACCAGCTCATGTTTTCCTAGGCATGGAGTTGGAGCGAGATCGTGCTCGTCGTGTCTTGCATGTGCATCAGGCTGCCTATGTGCGTAGCCTGGGGGAGCGCTTTGCTCCACTCCTCATGTCCATTCCCACAGCATCCACTCCCATGACTCCTGCAGGACAGTCTCTCCTGAAGTCACTTGATCTCTTGCAGTTGGGGGAGACAGTTGATGTGACCGACTATCTTCGGGTCATTGGCTCTCTGATGTATCTCGCCACGACCACGCGTGCGGATGTAGCCTTTGCTGTGAACTTCTTGTCTCAGTCCTCCCAGTGCCCTCGCGAGCGCCACCTCGAGGCTGCATTGCGAGTGGTGCGATATGCCCTCTCTACTCCTCGTGTTGGACTGCACTTTCGTGCACAGCCATCTGTTGTGGTAGATGGCTTTACAGACAGTGATTGGGCACATGACTCCGATGCTCGCAGCCGTACAGGGTACATCTTCCTGATTGGTGGCACTNGAGGCTGAGTATGTTGCTCTGGGCGCAGGCACTTGTGAAGCTGTCTGGCTGTGTCGTCTGCTGCAGCAGTTGCGTGTTCCCATCCGCTGCATCACTCTGCGCTGTGATAACCAAAGCACAAAGGCCATCGCTGAAAATAACGGCATGCATCATTCACGCACCAAACACATCAATGTGGAGCATCATTTTGTCCGTGGATGCATTGCTGCTGGCATTGTCCAAGTCGCTTGGGTGGATACACGGTCTCAGAGAGCTGACTTTCTCACAAAATCCCTAAGTCGCAATGTCTTCAAAGGTGCTGTTCATTCTGTGGGTCTCATCAGTCCGCATGATCCAGGCTGATCGTTGGTATGCCTCACCACTCTCTTCTCTTGTCATCACTCCTTGTGATTCCCTCTTGTGTGCCCTGGGTTGCTTGTCTGCGGGTCATGGGGGAGTGTTGAAGTTCGTTGGCCACTCACAACTCTGTGCCCTCTTGCCTCCCACAATGTGCACACATGCATATACAGATTAAAGTGACAATGGGATCATCTGAGGAGATGGCCAGTACCTCTGTGCTGGCTGAAGCCGTGGACTCTCCCGAGCTACTGCTGGACCCAGGGGTGCCCTCTGGCATTCACATGACTCTTGCATGATTCTTTATGATCTTTTGATGCGGTAGATGCTAGGGCCCGTACATTCTTACTGCCGTGCCCTGCATCATGTTGTCTTGATTTGCATGTTGTGGGGGAGCTGCTTTTACCCGGGTGCTGATCCTTAGGGGGCCACCATGTTGGTTTCGACCATGCATCGGTGAGTAGCCGCCCTCGGTTAATTCCGAGTGGTCGGGCTCGACCCCCGGGTGGCGGCACTCGCCCGCCCGAGCTCTTCGCTCGTGGTGGGTGAGCGCTCACCGGTCCTTGTCTTGCTCGCTCCCCCCTCCCATATTCTAACTTCTCTGTTCAGCTGAGATATGCAAACAAGTTGCCGCATCCATGGCGTCTCTCCCGCATTGGTGCTTGTTGCATGTCATGCCCACACACCTGGGTCAGCTAGTAACTTCCTAGCAACTACAACGGCCCCATTTTGTCAACCCAGAAACACTATGTGCGAGATCTAAAGTTCGCAACACATTGTCGCATTCTATTTTTTTTTTCTCTAAAGACACAGACCGAAGAAATGGACGACTATTTTGCTACATGGTTTCGATGAAATGTGCGCCGAAGTGGCGCATGCACGAAGAAAGTGACCTTTTTGTACACCCTTCCAAAGAGTGATGCTTCTGTGTTTTCACCTTTTTGCGTGCCCCAATAGAAAAGTGACATTTCTGCATATCCCTCCGAAAAGGTTACATTTTCACACACTCCTCTGTAGATAATGCTCATTTTATAAAGTGACATTTTGCATGTTCTTTTCAGTTGGGGTCGCATGGGCACGCGATCGCCGGCATCTACGCGTTTGGACCGCATATGGACACGTTTTGCCGCCCAGCCGGGCAGAGTCTACGCACTCGTTGACGACGACAGCTCAGCTTGGACGTGTCGGACTCCCTCCAGCCTGCCTCATCCGCGCACCCGTCTGATTAGCCTAGAGCGAGCCGGATGACTCGTCAGGCCATCGCGTGGGTGCGCGACCGCGACAATCGGTGCGACTCCAAGACAACACACCGTCGCGGCCGGTCCTGCTGCACTGTGCTATGGAGCGCAAGCTACGGGCTGTCCGGGCCCTCACTCCTCCTCACGCCATGAACGGGCACGCAAGGGGCCCCCAGCCCTGGCCCACCTTTTTGGCGCCATTCGCTCCCCTCGTCGTCTCACTCCTGTTGTTGGCCTCCTGCGCACACGCGGTCGCAGCCTTTTCTCTTGCCTCTGCGCACGATCGTTCCGATCCGGTGTCTTCGGCGGCCGCTGAGGCCGCCAACACCTCCGCTGCCGAATCATGGGAGGCAGCAGGTGCTGGTGCGGCAGCGGCAGATGCAGCGGACCCTCCAGCAGTAGCCTCTGCACCACCGTTGGAGCCCTTGCGCGTGGCCGAGGATGCGCGTCAGATGCAAAGGTTTGCAGAAACGCCTTCGAACCCCAAACGCACCTCTCGTTGCTTTATGGATTCAAGGGCCCGTTCACCCTACCCACTTTTCGGACGGGTTGGCGGGCCGTGTCCAGGCGTATTCGATACCGGCAAGGCCAACTACCAAGCCACATTGTGTAGTGCACAAGTCGTTCCGCACTTGCTTTTCTGCAAATGTCTCTAGTGCAGCCCAGTCTAAGCTCGCGTGCAGAGGCAAGATCAACCCCCGCTGATGACTGCTCTTCGTCGTTCAAGTCGATCAAGTCATTCACTTGATTGAGTGAGACCATTATCCTACCCACGGAAATTTGTGCGTGACCAACATAGCCTCAGTGGTGGTAACCCCTTTGCCCTTCTCTTTTCTGGAGATATCCCTTGGCAATGCACCATGCTCCATGCTCCATGCTCCATGCACCATGCTCCATGCTCCATGCTCCATGCACCATGCTCCATGCTCCATGCACCATGCTCCATGCTCCATGCACCATGCTCCATGCTCCATGCTCCATGCTCCATGCACCATGCTCCCTGCTCCATGCTCCATGCACCATGCTCCATGCACCATGCTCCATGCTCCATGCTCCATCCTCCATGCGGCCCTCTTGCTTGCCAGATCCCCTTTCAGAGCAAAGCGAGTGCTGCATTTGAGGTTGGCCAACGGACCCCCACATGCGTCCCACCGTGTGTTTTGAGTTGTTCACATACATCACTGTGTCATTGTGGTGGCTGTCTTCGGACGTGTGCAATGCGCCAGTGGTCACACGGACCAGCGTTTGAGCCAAAGCACAGTCTCAGCCTGCACAAGGTTTCTTTCCACTTCGAGTTCTCTTTTACAACCCCACAGGTAACTTCGATAACGTAGGTCTATGCGTCCAAGGGGAAACCAGAGCCTGACAGAGCCGGTAAGTTTCTGGTTTTAAACAACCTGGACGGTTGAAATCGACCAGGTTGGTTTTTTGCCTCATATCTAGGGCCGTGGAGGCCTAGGCGAGGACAGGGACCAGGGGCCGAACCAGGGGCTAGCAGGGGGCAGGGGACAGGAGGCGGCGGGGAGGGGCGTGGTAGAGGGCAGGCCAGAGGGGTGGGCAGGCTGTGCCCTGCCATGGCCAGAGTAGGGGACAGGCCATGGTGGTGAGAGCAATGGGTTGTCAAATGCTAAGCGTAAACGCAAAGTGTAAATGCAAAGTGCAAATGCATATACTCTTGCAAATGCAAATGCAAAGTGCAAATGCAAAGTGCAAATGCATATACTCTTGCAAATGCAAATGCAAAATGCAAATGCAAAGTGCAAATGCAAAGTGCAAATGCACATACTCTTGCAAATGCACATGCAAATGCAAAGGCAAATGCAAATGCAAATGCAAAGTACAAGTAAAAACTGCAAATGCAGAGTGAAAATATAAAGCGCAAATACAAAATGCAAGTGTATATGCAAATTCAAATGCCTATGGAGATGCAAATGCATTGGCAAAAGCAAAACCATATGCACATGCAAAGTGGGTGGGAGAGAGGGAGAGAGAGTTGGGACGGGGGGGGAAGGGGGGAGA
>SZWC01000859.1:173293-189123 GCA_023375785.1 Penium margaritaceum | reverse complement strand
CGGACGTCGTCCGTTTTGCCTGAAAACTGGATCATACCATAATACCGACGCTGAAAACACAGTCGTCGTGCGGTCAGAAACAACTAGAATTGTAACGGGCTGGATCTCCAGCTCCTGCTCTGAAGTCGTCGTCGGAGTTCGCAGAATGGCGTTCTCAGTCCGCGTCAGGGGTTTACCCCCCTCGCAAGACTGAGGGGCAATCGTCATCAACGACCCAGAGCAGGGAGACTCGGATATTTCGAGTCTCCGGAGGCCCATTTCCGTTTTTAACCAAACCCCTAGTTTTGGGACCCAAACCGGGGGTTTTTACCTCGAACTCGTGTGTTTGCACGAGTTATTTCGTTCGTTTTATGTCGAAGTTCGTCGCAAACCAACTTCGATTTACGTTTTGTCATTCTGGCACGAAATCGTCGCGTGCGAGGCACGCTGGCGATTTCGCGCCAGTCATTTCGTCCTCACCCTCGCTCCCCCTATCCCTCGTCCTCTCTTGCTCGTTTGCAAGGAGGGCGAGGGGCGGGCGAGGGCGCGAGGCCACGAGGCCTCGCCCTCGAGGCCCTCGTGGCCTCTCAGCCGCCGATCGGGCTGAGGTCGCGATCGGAGGCTGGTGCGCAACCACCCCTCGCTTCAGCGAGGTGGGAGGGCCGAACCGGCCCTCCCGCTACATTCATCCCCACTTATTATGAACCGTCCCGGTTCATGAACAAGTAGGATTGTCAGTCAGTGAGTCATCAACATTGTGAAAGAAAATTAATAAATTCAATCACCAGCTAAACATGAACACGTGCATGGTACTTAGACCTAAGCTGCAGCTTGTAGGTCAGCACAGCTAGCGGCCTCCCCCCTTGAGGCTGGAGCGTCCGCGCGACAACCATGTTGGGCGTCCCCAACCTCCTATGGTCGCTGTCCATGAATGCTGCCCTGTGGGAATGTTGTTCACTTTTCCGCGTTCAGGTGGTACCTCCTGCCACGCGTCGATCTATGCGAGCTGCAAGCTCGCTCCAGTACTCGTTCACCACCCCTGTGGGCAAGCGAGATTCGGGCTCCCATGAATTATGTTCAGGTCCACAACCGGCCCAATGAACGAGGTACTCCCTGACAACGCGCGACCGAAGAGTACGCTCTCGGTGTTGGAGTAGGCGAAGGACCTCGTATTGGCCGTCGGCAGCCAGGACTGCTGGCGGTGGCTGAACGGTTTCTTCTGCCGTGTATGGAGCCAGCAGGCTCACATGAAACACGTCATGTATCTTCATACTCGGCGGAAGTAGCAATCGGTATGCCACTGGCCCGATGCGTGCCACAATGGGAAACGACCCAATCCAGTTCGGTAGAAGTTTTCTTGCCCCTGGCGACTTCAACCGAAGGTTTTTAGTGCTAAGCAGCACTTTGTCACCGATGTCAAACGACACCTCCCGGTGACCTTTGTCGGCATATGCCTTTTGTCGCTGCCGAGCTGCTTGAAGGTGACCTCGCCCTCGAGGCCCTCGTGGCCTCTCAGCCGCCGATCGAGCTGAGGCCGCGATCGGCGGCTGGTGGCTGGCCGGCCGGTGGCCGGCCGGTCACTTGGCCGGCCGCCGGCCGTCCAGCCGGCCGGCAGCGAGCTGGCCGGCGGCCAGCGAAGTGCTGGCCGCCGGCCAGCCCTCGCTGACGCGAGGGGTGGTGCGCAACCACCCCTCGCTTCAGCGAGGTGGGAGGGCCGAACCGGCCCTCCCGCTACAAGAATATAGGAGCAAAGAGTTATGGCTACCCGAACCCAGGCAGTGCGTACGACAGTCAGCGATGCCAAATAGGGCCATACAGCAGGAGACATGGACCCAAGGCGCCGCATGATACTGCAGATGCAATGCCACAACCAGACACAACGCTAGGTGCATGCAGACAGCATCTGCAGTAGCAGTGACCGCTGGCGGCCCGACCGCCGAGGAGGCCTGCCGATGGAGCTGAGCGCATCGCCGGAGGGAGGAGGCTCCAGCGAACGGTGAGTGGGCCTCAGCGCGCATCGGCTCAACCGAGCGACACTCCAGCAGCGTTGAGTCTCACCGTCAGTCATCTGCACGTCGATGTACACAAGCTGGGAGCACACAACAGAGTACAATCAGAAATGCACGAAAACCAACACTCCCCCATGACTCACAGGCGTAGTGCACATTTACGGGCAGAGACACAGTTGTTGGTTTGTGTGGCTTCCACCTGTCACGACCGATACCGCTAGTTTACTGATATACCCACATTCGGGGTATGTGGTAGAGGAGGGCGTGACGACACGACGGGCCTCCGGTCTGCACCGAGACTTCTCCAGCACCTACGACAGCATTGGTGAGACGCGGTCGATGCGTTCTGGTAGCCCTGTGGGCTTGTCGGGAGCTAGGAGAGTTTTCTCGGTGGGTTGAGACCCGCGCACCCGGTGGACTTTACCGGTGCGACGAGGAGACCCGGTGGCTGTACTAGCGCTTCCGATGTTTGGAAAGCCGTGTGTGATGTCTGTACGTTGATTCTGAGATTTTCTGGCACTGCTCCTATTTTCTCGGTGGTCGAGACCCGGGCACTCGGAGAGCTGTTCCGGTGCCTCGAGGAGACCACCGGTATTGTTATCATGGTGTAGGCAGTGTGTTCTCCCCGCTGACTCGTTTGGGCTCAACGGGGGTGACGGGGCCCGGTGCGGCTAGCTGCCGGCGCCCCTACTTAAGCCCGCTAGGGGCTCATTTGTACTCTCTCCTTGTTCTTTTATATTCAGCGTTCCAGACTTAGCCAAATTCTTGCCGCCTTCCATCGCATTCACACACAACGACCAAAATCCCCCAGGTGAAGCAGAAATGCAAGCATGGACAGAGAGAGTCACTCACGGACGTACGCCGACTGAACTCACAGCCTTCTTGAACGAGTCATGCTTCAGTCCCTTGGTCAAGAAGTCAGCCAACTACCGTGCTGTCGCAACCCACACAATGCTGATGTTGCCGTCATGCAACTACAAACGCACATAGTGATACTCAACGTTGATGTGCTTTGTGCGTGTGTGATGCACGCCGTCATTGTCGGCGATGGCCATGGCACTCTCACTGTCACAATGCAACGTGATGGATGCGACAGACTGACGCAACTCGGACAACAGACGATGCAACCACACACTCTCACACGCGCCTGAGCCAAGAGCAACGCACTCAGCCTCAGTAGTACTGCGTGCAATACACCTCTGCTTGCCGTTGCGCCAGGACACAGCTGTGCCGCCAATCAGAAAGATCCAGCCCGTGCGACTCTTGCCGTCTGGACTGCTGGCCCAGTCACTGTCGGTGTAGCCCGCCGCGACAACAGACGGCTGACGGCGGAACTTGAGACCTCGCCGAGGAGTCAAGACGACATAGTGCAGTACTCGAATGATGGCGTCATAGTGGATGTGATGCAATTTCTGAGAGAACTGGGCTCGGAGGTTGACGGCGAGCGCGATGTCTGGGCGCGTCGTCGTCGCCAGGAACATCAGTGACCCGATGACTCGTAGGTACGTGGTCACGTCAGCTGGCTCCTCCACAACAGCTGGGTCAAGACTCTTCAGCTTCACCTGGCCATCGGGTGACATGGGTGAGGATGCGCTCGGCACGAGTGGCAGGTCCTCCGCAAAGAGGGTGGACAGCGTCTGCACATAGGCGGCCTGGTGGATGTACATGACGCCCTGGGAGCGATCATGCTCGAGCTCCATGCCCAGGAAGACTCTGGGAGATCCAAGATCCTTCATGTGGTAGGCGGTGTGCAGCAAGTCCTTGACACGCTGGATGGCAGTCGTGTCTGGCAACGCAATGAGGAGATCATCGACGTAAACCAGAACAGCGACGAAATTCTGGCCTTGCGGACTGATAAACAGCGTGAGGTCAGCGGTGCTGCGTTGGAGCCCGCCACGAAGGAGCGTGTTGCTGATTTCTTGGTTCCAGCACCGAGGCGAGTACTTCAGGCCATAGAGGGCCTTACGCAGTCGCCAGACTCTCCTAGTGCCATCGTCGAAGCCTGGGGGCTGCACCATGTAGAGCTCCTCACCCTCCAGTGAACCATGGAGAAAAGCGTTGCTCACATCCATCTGATGCAGCTCCCACCCATGCTGGGCGACCAGGATGAAGAGCGCCCGACTAGTGGAGAACCGGCCAACTGGGGTAAAGATCTGGTCGTAGTCGACCCTAGGAATCTGGGCAAATCCCTTGGCTGTAAGGCAGGCCTTGTACTTGTCCAAGGACCCGTCGGGCTTCCACTCGTGCTGAAAGACCTACTTGGCGCCGATGGCCTTCCGACCTGGAGGAAGGTCAACGAGGTTGTACACATGGTGCTGTCGGGCAACGGCGAGCTCATCGGCACAGGCAGCGTCCCAGTGTATGGCCTCAGGAGAGGCTCGTGCCTCGCGCAGGGTGACTGGGTCCTCCGGGCGTGCTGTGGAGCGGACTGAGAGAGCGTGTGCATCTCAAGCCCCAGGTTGGATGCACGCGAGTACAGCCACGACAGCGTGCCGATGCTCTTGATGAAGCATGGCGTAGCCCAGTGCGGAGCCCGGGTGAAGGTCTGCAATGATGACTGAGGTCGTCAAGCCGAGGGCCTTGGTGTCAGGGTCCCCACTCACGACCGTGGGAGTGGAGGAGATACGTGGGGCCACAGGGGGTCGAGGCGCCACGGAGCACGGTGCGACGGTCTGTGCGCTCACCGATGGTCTAGGTCGAAGGCTGCCGCCTGGGCCACGTGTGTAGCGTGGCAGGAGAGGGGATGGCACTGAGTCCGATGGGCGAATGAAGGTGGACGGGGTTGTTGGACCGGAGGGGCCAGCGGATGCAACCGGGGCTGCTAGTCCGGAGGGGCCAGCGGACGAGACGGGAGCTGCTGGCCCGGAGGGGCCAGCGGACGCAACTGGGGCTCCCGGTCCGGAGGGACCGGCGGACGCGACTGGGGCTGCCGGCCCAGAGGGACCAGTGGACGTGACTGGGGCTACCGGCCCGGAGGGACCAGCAGACTCGACTGGGACTGCTGGCCCGGAGGGACCAGCAGACGCGACTGGGGCTGCCGGCCAGGGACCAACAGACGCGACTGGAGCTGCTGGCCCGGAGGGACAAGCGGACGCGACTGGGGCTGCTGGCCCAGAAGGACCAGCAGACGCGACTGGGGCTGCCGGCTCAGAGGGACCAGTGGACACGACTAGGGCTGTCGGCCCGGAGGGACAAGAGGACGCGACTGGGGCTGCTGGCCCAGAGGGACCCGCAGACGCGATTGGGGCTACCGGTCTTGAGAGACCAGAGGACGCGATTGGGGCTGCTAGCCCAGAGGGAGCAGCAGACGTGACTAGGGCTGCCGGCTCGGCAGGACCAGCGGACGGGACTGGGCCCGTCGGCTCAGAGGGACTGAGGGATGTGTCATCCGGAAGCGGCAGGAGAGAGGACGGACTCACCACTCCCGCACGCGACGGGATAGACACGGACGAGCTGGAGCGAATGAGGTCGCGAGGAAACACGTCCTTGAAGAAGAGGGCATCCCGGGACTCGACGATGTAGTGCCGGGAGGGATCCCACAAGCGCCAGGCCTTTTATTGACGAGAGACATCGAGGAAGGTGCAGGGACGTCCGCGGGGGACGAGCTTGCCGCCCTGCTGCAAGACGGGCAGCCACACAATGGCCACGCAGCCCCAAACACAAGCCGGGCGGAGGTCAGCTCGCTGATCGCACCAATGTTGGTATGGCGTGGACTGGCGAGGAAGGGGACCGTGGGGAATCCGGTTCCAGACCCAGGTCATGTAGGCCATGGCTTCAAAATAGAAGCCATCGGAGAGACCGGACTCGACCCGCATGGTGCGGATGGCGTCGGCCATGGTACGGTTCCACTATTCGGAGACACCGTTCTGGGCGGGCGTGTAGGGCGCGGATGTCTCATGGTGGATCCCATGGGAGGCGAGAAAGGTCGTGGCCTGACCCATGTACTCACCACCGCGATCGGAGTGAAAGCGGCGAAGAGAGCGGCCACACTTGCACTTCGCAAGGACAAGCCAGTCCTGGATGGCTCGGGCGACATCGCTCTTCTGCCGAAGGCAGAAGACCCAACGGTAGTGAGAATAGTCGTCAGTGAGGGTGAGGACATAGCGGCCATGCTCGTCGACGGACTCAGTAGGGAGAGGGCCCATGACGTCGGAATGGACAAGGTCAAGAGGGGCGGACGCACAGGAGGAAGACAAAGGGTATGTGGACCGGTGCATCTTCCCCTGAGCACAATCAATGCACTCAGTGGGGCATGGGAGGGGGAAAGTCTCCGGGTCAAGGCCCGTGGCTGGCTGGGTGCGGAGCATGCTGTCTATGGTGGCAGAGTGGACGTGGCAGAGGCGGCGGTGCAAGAGGTGAGTGTGCCGAGGAGAAAGCGTATTGGTGACAAACACATGGCCCGTAGCGGCGGACGGGGAGGAGACGGAAGGAGAGGAGGAGAGGCGAGGTACATGCCAAAGGTTGCCACGGGCGGTGGCGTGCAGTACGACAAGACCAGACGGACGCAACGACATAGTGACAACACCATGCGAGTGCACAACGTCCATGCTCATGTGGTCAAGGGCAGCGACGGACAAGAGGCTGAGCTCGAGACCAGGGACGAAAAGAACATCGGTCAGAAAGACGTCACCGGAAGGACCACGGAAACGAACGACGCCAACACCACGGACAGGCAACACCTGTCCGAAACTTGTTCGGACAGCGGAGACATCGCCTACAGGAGCAAGCATACTAAAGGCCTCACAAGAGGCCGTCATGTGATGCGTGTCCCCGGATTCGATGATCCAGGTCTCAGCAGGGTCCTGGACCGGGGTCGCCAGATCGCTAACGGTCACATGGCAGCAAGTAAGGGACGCGGACGCGGCGGAAGGAGGCGCAAACCGAGACTGCCAATCGTCAAGCCATGCAACATCGTCATGGGAAGGGGTAGCGGAGGCCATGGGAGACGAAGAGACAGACAAGGAAACGGGACATGACTGTAGCTCAGTCTCAGTCATGCAAGGCTGGGCAGGAGAGCAGGAAGTGATGCAACTCGCACTTCCCTGGGAAGGAGGGCGAGGCAGGCCGTGCTGGAGCGTGATGAACTGCTCCAGCTGATGCTCATGGGAGGACGGCCTGGGAGTGTAGATGGAGTGCGGGGTGACGGCGCCAGAGCCCGGATAGGAGGAGGACTGTACCGGCATCGACTACTGTGGCGCTGGTGTCGGCTGGACTAGCGAAGTAACCGGAGTGGTGGAGCTGCTCGACGAGGCCGAAGTACCACAGTCGGCGACAGCTACGGCGGCAGAGGTAGGACGGCGTTCCTGCTGGCGACGCATGGTGGCAATGACGCGCACCTCGTCCGTCGGTAGAGGGCACGTGTACCACCCGTGCCCGGGCTGGCCATAGTTGTGGCAGACCGAGCATCCACTGCTGGACCCGGTCGACGGCCACTGCTGGTGACCCTTGCCTTTCTTGTTTCGACGCTTCTTCTTCCCCGACGACGATGAGGTAGCTACAACGGGGGAGGCGATGGCCACGGAGGCGACGGCAGGGGAGGCGAGAGCCTCCGTGCGCTGGAGTCGGGTCTCCAGACAAGCTTCCTCAATCCGGAGGAAGAGCTCGTATGTCCAGGGCATGAGGGTGCCCTGGGCCGCCATGGTTGAGAGGACGTCGTGAGAGTAGTGGATGAAGATGTCCGCGTACACGTCAGTGGCACCGCGCTTGATGGTGAGGAGCACGGCTAGAGGGGGTGGGGCAGAGGCGACGATGGATGTCCTCCGTCCGCTGCCAGTAGGAGGTGACCGTCTCGGTCTCCCCCATGTGCAGGGAGTTGAACTCCCGCTACAGGCGGCTGGTCTCAGCCTCGATGGACAGGTGATGGGGACGAGTGAGGACGTGCCACGCGACTGTAGGGTCTAGTGTGGCGCCAGCGGTGAAGTCGCCTAAGAAGGGCTCGAGGGCGAGGCGGGAAGCCGGAGGGGCGACAGGGACTAGAGCACGGATGGCACGACCAGCGTCATACAACTGGTCGGCTAGGGTGGGGTCATACGACAGGGTGTAGTATGCCCACAGGCCCTCACCCTACGCCCAGATCCGAAAGCTGAGCTCCCAGCTCCGGAACTGCTCGCCGGCCTGAAGCGGCGGCGGCGGCGTCTCAAAGTCCTTTTGTCTGCGGCTGGCGCCCAGAATGGGGCCAAGGATGGAGGTCACTGTCTGCCGCTGGCGCTGATTCTGCTGCTGTGCCAGGTAGTGCGTGGCAGCAGACACAGCTGGGCTGGCGTGCCCTAGAGGGATGAAGGATGGCAGTGCACTAGTGGCAGTCTGAGAGGCCAACGGCTGCAGCGCCGCAAGTTGTTGTGTCAAGGCGGCGAGGTGTTGCTGGAGAACAGTGAGGGGGTCAGGGTTGCCACCAACGACGCCAGAGGGCTACTGCTGCTGTCGCTGCTGCTGCTTCTGCTACTGCTGCTGCTGCTGCTCCTGTTGCTGCTGCTGTTGTCGCTAGTGCTAGTGCTGCTACTGTTGCTTCTGATGCTGCTGCTACTGCTGTTGTTGTTTTTGCTGCTGCTGCTGCTGTTGCTACTGCTGCTGCTTCTGCTGTTGCTGCTGCTACTTCTGCTGCTGCTACTACAGCCGCTACAAGAAAGGGGGACTAGGGGTCCCCCCAACAGAGGAGGACCCCTCCCTAGTGGGGCTACCAGCCATGGTTTGGTGCCCCTTGTTTTTTTGTCTTTTTTTTGGGTGTGTTGCTGCGTCAGCAGTGACGTCAGCTGAGGGCGGTGGACGTCCTGCCCACCCTTAGGTTTTCTTTCCCCTTCCCTTGCTCCCCCTTTTTTGTGAGTTGATGACGTCAGTAGTGACGTCAGCAATGGGATGCTGACATCAGCAATGGCGGTTGTTGGGGCCGCTGCTGCAGCTGCTGTTACTACTGCTGCTGCTACTGCTACAATAGCTGCTGCTGCTATTGTTGTTGCTGCTGCTGTTGGTTATGCTACTACTGCTGCTGCTGCAACTGCTACTGCTGCTTCTGTTGCAGCTATTGCTGCTGCTGTTGCTGCTGCGGCTACTGCTGCTGCTGCTGCGGCTTTGGCTGTAATTGCAGTAGTAACTCCTGCTACTACGGGCTGCTGCAGCTGCTGTGGCAGCTGCAATAGCTAAGGCAGTTGCTGCAGCCGTGACAAACAAGCTGGTGGGGTGGGGGATTTTTTTCTCGTTCTTTTTTTCTTTCTTTCGTCTTTCACAGCGGGCTCCGCTGCTCACTGTGGGTAGCGGACAGCGAGCCCACTGTTTGCTACGAGCAGCGGGCTCGCTGCCCGCAGCCCGTCGCTCGTAGTGTGCTGCGGGCTGCGAGTAGTTGCAGCCGCTGCTGGCTGCTGCTGGCAGCTGCTCGCTGATGCTCTTGCTACAGCTGGCTGCTTCTGCGGCTTGCTGCTGCGGAGACTGCAGCCTGCTGCTACTGTTGCAGCTGCTGCTCGCTGCTACTACGGACTCCTGCTGCGGGCTGCTGCGAGCTGCTGCTGTTGCGGGCTGCTGCTGCTACGGGCTGCTGCGAGCTGCTGCTTCTGCCCGCTGCTGCTGCTACACGCAGCTGCTACTGGCTGCTGCTGCCACTGCTCGCTGCCGTTGCCTACGGCTGCCGCTGCTGTAGACTGTTGTTGCTGTGTGCTGGTGCCAGTCACTACACCTAGGTGACGTTGCCGTGTGCGTCGTCGCCAACAGGTGTCGGACGCGGCCTGCTGCTCACCTCCTCGTGTCACGCGTGGGGTCAATGCTGCCGAAAAAATTTCGGCAGCATTTCCCCTGGCCCAGTGGCCGTGGGAAAAAATCTGACGCCGCCACCAGGCGGGTCAATGCTGCTGGAAAAAATCCGGCAGGATTTCCCCTGCACTGGCGCGTATGGGAGTCCGCCGGTGTTGTCTGGCACCTGTACGCCAGTCTTCTGCTGCTGTTGCTACGCTCTGGCTCTGATACCAAGCTACAAATCCTAGGCGGCAGGTTGGGGTAGCAGCATTGTTGATGCAGCGTGCGGGCTTCCACGCTCGTTGCTTAAGTCTGTTGTCCCCTCAGTGTGCTACTCTAGAGTTTAAGTCTGGAAGCTCTGGGTTTGTTACTCAGAAACGTGCACGCCAGTGTTAGCGCCAGAAAGCAGCTGAAAACTGAAAGTGACTGATTAGGAATGAAGAATGAGCAAAAATGGGAGACCCCTCCAAGTTCTAGCTCCCCCCCACTAGTGTAGAACTTGTTACTCAGCTAACCAGCCAATCAGAGAATAGTCCTAGACCTATTTTCTGGCAGGCAGGATTTTCTCGGTGAGCCTTGCCTGACGCCCGACAACCCAAAACCCGGGCGTCATCCGTTTTGCCTGAAAACAGGACCATACCGTAATACCGATGCTGCGAACGCAGTCGTGCCATCAGAATCAACTAGATAAATAGTAGCAAAGAGTTATGGCTGCCCGAACCCAGGTTGTGCCTACGACAGTCAGCGATGCCAAACAGGGCCATACAGTAGGAGACATGGACCCTAGGCACCGCATGATGCTGCAGACGCAATGCCACAACCAGACACAACGCTAGGTGCATGCAGACAGCATCTGTAGTGGCAGTGACCGCCGGCGGCCCGACCGCCGAGGAGGCCTGCCGATGGAGCTGAGCGCATCGCCGGAGGGAGGAGGCTCCAACAAACGGTGAGCGGGCCTCAGCGCGCGTCGGCTCCATCGAGGGACACTCCAGCAGCGTCGAGTCTCGCTGTTAGTCATCTGCACGCTGATGTACACAAGCCGAGAGGACACAATCGAGTACAATGAGAGATGTACGAAAACCAACACACCGAAGCTTCCTAGTCCTCCTGTCCTGGCTGGCAACAGCAGTGCAAGCACGAAGCAGCAAGGATTCCACAAGGAGAGACATGGTGCACTCTCCGCGACTGAAGACAGAAAGTGCAACAGACAGAGGCACAGTACAAGTACTTGTTGCTGCAAATGGTGAGTGCAGCACGAGGTAGGGTGAGTTTGTGTAACAATGGCCTAGAAACCATTGTTCTTGCCAAAACTCAGCACACACAAATCAAGACGTGGCGTTGTCTGAACCTGGAGCTGCATACTTAAACACGTTTGGGTTCGACAAAAAGTTGAACGTCAAACATTAAAAAACATAGGAAGAAGGCCAAAGGTGATTCATGGAGAACATTCTAGTGATCACGGATGGGGAAACCATTGCACCTATAGATTACAGACATGTGAAGAGGTAGCTAGAATTCCTAGGCAGCAAGTTGGGGCGGCATCGTTGTTGATGCAGCATGCAGGCATCCACGCTTGTTGCTTAGTCAGCTGCCCCCTCAGTCTGTTGCTCCAGAATCTAAGTCTGAGTGCTCTGGGTTTGATACTCAGATATGTGCGCGCCAGTGTTAGCGTCAGAAAGCAGTTGAGAACTGGAAATAACTGAATATGGATCAAGAATGAGACATAATGGGAGACCCCTCCAAGAACTTACCTCCCCCAGCTCTGTAGAGCTTGTTACTCAGTTCACCAGCCAATCAGAAAATAGCTCTACTTTCAGGCTGGCAGGTTTTCTCGGTGAGCCCTGCCAGACGGCCGACAGTCCAAAACCCGGACGTCATCCGTTTTGCCTGAAAACTGGACCATACCATAATACTGATGCTACAAATGCAGTCGTGCGGTCAAAATCAGTTAGAAAAATAGCAGTGAGGAGTTATGGCTGCCCAAACCCAGGTAGCGCCTACACTAGTCCCTGGTGATAGCAGTGCCACGCTAGCATGAGATTTGGATCCTAAACAGAGCAAGACGTTGTAGAGGCAACAGAACATTCAGCTCCAACTCTGGACGCCTGCAGACAGCATGCACAGTGGCAGTGACTGCCGGCGGCCCGATCGCCAAGGAGGCCTGCGGATGGAGCTGAGCACGTCGCCGGAGGGAGGAGGCTCGAGCGAATTGCATGTTGTCCTCATCGTGCGTCGGCTCCACTGAACGACACTCAAGCAGCGTCGAGTCTCGCCGTCAGTCATCTGCACATCGATGTACACAAGCCGGGAGGACACAACAGAACACAATGAGAGATGTGAGAAAAAACCAACACTCCTCCATGACTCACAAGCGTAGTACACATGGACGGGCATCGACACATTCAACAGACAGACTCCTCCGGGACAAGGAGAGACACAGGCAGGAAAAAATAGTGCAACTCACGGACGGACACCGACCGAACTCACAGCCTTCTTGAACGAGTCGCACTTCAGTGCCTTGGTCAAGAAGTCAGCCTGTTGCCATGCTGTCTCAACCCACACAATGCTAACGCTGTTGTCGTGCAACAACGAGCACACATAGTGATATTCAACATTGATGTACTTTATGGGTGTGTGATACACACCGTCATTTTCGGCGATGGCCATTGCACTCTCATTGTCACAATGCAACGTGATGGGTGGGACGGAGTGATGCAACTCAGACAATAGACAATGCAACCACACGCTCTCACATGCGCCTGAGCCAAAGGCCATTTACTCAGTCTCATTAGTGCTACATGAAATGCACCCCTGCTTGCCATAACGCCAGGACACAGGCATGCCGCCAACCAGAAAGATCCAGCCTGTGCGGCTCTTGCCGTCCGGACTACCGGCCCAGTCACTGTCGGTGTAGTCCACCGCAACAACAGACGGCTGTCGGCACAACATGAGACCTTGCCGTGGAGTCGAGACGACATAGCGCAACACTCGGATCATGGCCTCGAAGTGGAGGTGACGTGACTGTTGAAAGAACTGATCTAGGAGGTTGACGGCGAACGCAATATCTGGGCGTGTTGTCGTCGCCAGGAACGTCAGTGACCCGATGACTCATAGATACGTGGTCACGTCAACTGGCTCCCCTACAACGGTTAGGTTAGAGGTCTTCAACTTCACCTAGCCATCCGGTGACATGTGTGAGGACGCACTCGGCACGAGAGGTAGGTCCTCAGTGAAGCGAGTGGATAGAGTCTATACATAAGTAGCCAAGTGGACGTGTAGGACGGCCTGGGAGCGATCATACTCGGCTCCATGCCCAGGAAAACTCGGGCAGAGCCAAAATCCTTCATCTGGTAGGCGGTGTGCAACAGGTCCTTGACACGCTGGATGGCATCCATGTCTGGTTACACAATGAGGAGATCGTCAACGTAGACCAGGACAACGGCAAAGGTCTGGCCTCGCGGGCTGATGACCAGTGTGGGGTCAGCAGTGCTACGCAGGAGGCCACCGCAGAGGAGCGTGCAACTAATCTCCTAATTCCAGTACCGAGACGACTGCTTCAGACCATAGAGTGCCTTCCGTATTCGCCAGACCTTCCCAGTGCCATCGTTGAAGCCTGGAGGCTGCACCATGTAGAGCTCCTCTCCCTCCTACGAGCCATGAAGTAAAGCGTTGCTCACGTCCATCTGATGCAGCTCCCACCCGTGCTTGGCAACTAAGCTAAAGAGCGCTCGGCTAGTGGAGAATCGGCCGATTAGGTTAAAGACCTGGTCGTAATCAACCCCAGGGACGTGAGCAAACCCCTTGGCTGTGAGGCAGACCTTATACCTATCCAAGGACCCATCCGGCTTCCATTTGCGCCGGAAGACCTATTTGGCACCGACGGCCTTCCAACCTGGAGGGAGATATACGAGGTCATACACGCGGTGCTGTCGGATAGCAGCAAGCTCATCGGCGTAGGCAGCATCCCAGTGTGCAGCCTCGGGGGAGGCACGAGCCTCGCATAGGGTGGCTGGGTCCTCCGGGCGTGCCATGGAGCAGACTGTGAGGACGTGTGCATCTCGAGCTCCAGGTGAGATGCGCGTCAGTGCAGCTGTGATGGCATGCCGATGCTCCTGATGGAGCATGGAGTAGCACAGACTGGAGCCTGGGTGGAGGTCTGCAATGATGGCCGAAGTGGTCAAGCCTAGGGCCTTGGTGCGAGGGTCCCCACTCACTATCCTAGGAGTAGAAGAGACACGTGGGGCGATGGGGGGCCGAGGCGCCACAGGACGCGGTGTGGCGGCCTGCGCACTCACTGACGGCCTGGGTCGGAGGTTGCTGCCTGGGCCACGTGTGTAGCACGGTAGGGAAAGAGATGGCGTCAAGTGTGAGGTGCTGGCGGAGGTAGACGGGGCTGTTGGCCCAGAGGGTCCAGCGGACGCGGGCGGAGCTGCCGACTCGTAGGGACCAGTGGACGTGGACGAGGCTGCCGGTGCGGAGGGGCCGGCGGACGCGAGTGGGGTTGCCAGCTCGGAGGGGCCAATGGACACGACTGGGGATGTCGGCTCGGAGGGGCTAGAGGACGCGACTGGGACTGCCGACCCGGAGGGGCTAGTGGATGCAGATGGGTCTGCCGGTCTGGAGTGACCCGTAGACGTGGACGAGGCTGTCGGCCCGGAGATACCATCAAACGCGGACGGAGCTGTCGGCGTGGAGGGGCCAATGGACGCGACTGGGGGTGCCAACCCGGAGGGACCAGCAGACTCGGACGGGGCTGCCAGCGCGGAGGGGCCAGCGATACAACTGGGGCTGCCGGCCCCGAGGGACCAGAAGACTCGGACGGGACTGCCAGCGCGGAGGGGCCAGCGGACGCGTCTGGGGCTACCGGCTCGGAGGGACCAGCGGAAATGGCTAGGGGTGCTGGCCATGAGGGACCAGGTGATGTGTCGCCTGGAAGTGGCAGGAGGGAGGACGGACTCACCAATCCTCCACGCGACGGGAGGAACATCAATGAGCCGGAGCGAACGAGGTCACGGGGAAACAACTCCTCAAAGAAATGGGCAACGCGGGACTCGACGATGCAGTGCTGGGAGGGATCCTAGAAGCATCAGGCTTTGGACTGACGGGAGACACCGAGGAAGGTGCAAGGACGTCCGCGGGGGACAAGCTTGCCGCCCTGCTGTGGGACGAGCAGCCACACAATGGCCACACAACCTTAGACGTGAGCCGGGAGGAGGTCAGCCCGCTGACCACACCAGTGCTGGTTCGGTACGGACTGGCGAGGAACAGGGCCGTGGGGAGTTCAGTTCCAGACTAACGTCATGTAGGCCATGGCTTCAAAGTAGAAGCCATCAGAGAGGCCAGACTCGGCCCGCATGGTGCGGACGGCGTCAGCCATGGTACGGTTCCACCGCTCGGAGATGTCGTTCTGGGCTGGTGTGTAAGGCGCCGACGTCTCGTGGTGGATAGCGCGGGAGGTGAGAAAAGTCGTGGTCTCTCCCATGTACTCGCCACAACGATCGGAGTGAAAGCGACAAAGAGGCCAACCACACTCGCGCTCCGCATAGACAATCTAGTCCTCAATGGTAGGAGCGACATCGGTCTTCTGTCAAAGGAAGGAGACCCAATAGTAGCGAGAGTAGTTGTCAGTGAGGGTGAGGACATAAAGTCCATGCTCCCTGACAGACTCGGTAGGGAGAGGACCCATGACATCGGAATGGACTAGGTCCAGAGGGGTAGGCACATGGAAGAAAGACTGAGGGAATAAGGATCGGTGCATCTTGCCCTTAGCGCAATCAATGCACTTTGTGGGGCACGGCCAGGGGAAGGATTCTGGGTCAAGGCTCATGGCCGGCTGGGTGCGGAGCATGCTATCGACGATAGCAGAGTAGACGTGGCAAAGGCAGCGGTACAAGAGACGTGAGTGCTGCGGTGAGAGTGAGCTGGTGAAAAACACATGGTCTGTGGCGGCCGATGGGGAGGGGATGGAGGGAGCGGAGGACAGACGAGGCACGTGTGTGAACCGAGGGGCGCCCGGCGTGACGGTCACACGCCGAGCCCTTGGGATAAACCTCCCACCCTCGATCCCTTGGTGTGTGGGCCAACCCTTGAGATGTCGCACGACCCTCTCCTAGCAGCAAGACC
>SZWC01000859.1:126066-172800 GCA_023375785.1 Penium margaritaceum | reverse complement strand
TGTGAACCGAGGGGCGCCCGGCGTGACGGTCACACGCCGAGCCCTTGGGATAAACCTCCCACCCTCGATCCCTTGGTGTGTGGGCCAACCCTTGAGATGTCGCACGACCCTCTCCTAGCAGCAAGACCACTGCTAGTGACCGAGGTTCCCGCCGTGCAACTCTCCCGGCGGCGTTCGCACCAAGGTGCGCTGCGGAAGACTTGTAGGATCGAATGGACGTGTGCGAGGCAATACTTGGAGCACAAGGAGAGTTGGGCAAGGAATGAATCCTTTAGACTTGATGGATCAGTACAAGGCAATGTACAGAGTCTCTGGGTAAGATTGGCATGCCTAGAACACCCCTAGGCTTCCTTATGTACCAGCCCCTATGAGCCAGCCAAAAGCTACTCAGCGCCTCGAAGCCCTCTATCAAGGCGCAGTCATGCAAATAACACATGCATCATGTATTACGCGTCACGAGCTTTCCAACGCACCAAAGAACGCCTCAATCCGTGAAGAAACGGCTAAGTTATGGCCGTTTGAGTGCTCCACGCGTGACGGCCGCTGGCAGCACCGCCAGCGGTGGTCACGGCCGCCTGAAGCGCCCTTGCTTGCGAATGCAGCTCCAGCCGCCATCCCGAAGCGCCCATGGACCCCAATGAACCTTGCCTCATTGGCTAAGCGTCCATCTAGGGGTGCTTTGGCTGCAGTGTGCGAGAAAGTCGCTCCGCCGTACTTGGGGTCGAACCGGTACGTCTCCTGTTTTCTGGAGGTGCGCCTCCCACCTTTGCACGGCCGTATCTTTCTCGTCCCTGCACCGAATGACCCGGTTCTTGGGTCGATTTCACACGGTTTTTCACGTAGAATACAATGGGAGCATCAAAACATGCATCTGACCTCAGCATGATGACTTAATCACCGCCTCGACCGGCGGCTCCCATAACATCACCCCCCCCTCCGAGGGCGCACCGTCCCGGTGCGCTCCTGGTACACTCGGAGGACCGTGTTGACAGCACCGCCCCTGTGAAAATCGGCTTCGGGGACCCAGCAGTTGTGCTCAGGCCCGTAGCCGAGCCATTGCACCAGGTACTGCCACCCGTTACCGCGCCGACGGTGCCCGAGAATCTTCTCCACCACATACTCCTCTTCCCCCTCCACCAAGACCGGTGGGGGAGGGGCCTGTCCCCGCGCCGCGAACTGTGCATCCGGCTCCTTGTAGGCCTTGAGAAGAGAAGCGTGGAACACGGGATGGATCCCATAGTGGTCCGGCAGCTCCAACTCGTAGCTCACCGCGGACCGCTTCTCCTTGACCGGAAAAGGACCCACCCACCCAGGCTTGAGCTTGTCGCTGCCCACCCCCGCCAGCTGCAGGTTCCGTGAGCTCAGCAGCACCTGTTGTCCCACCGAGAACTCCTCGGCTGTCCGGTGCTTGTCTGCTTGCAGCTTCATCTGCTGCTGTGCCTTGTGTAGCGCCTCGCGTACACCGCGCCACACCTCTGTGAAGTCACTTGTAAACTGCTGCACCGCGGGTAGGTCCGACCCCGTTGCCATGTCTGAGGGACATGCAGGCTGCACCCCATACACTACCTCTAAGGGAGACCGCCCCGTAGAGGCATGTACTGCTGAGTTGTAGGCAAACTCAGCCCCTGGGAGCTTGCATTCCCATCCCTCGCCATCCGGCTCCAAGATCCCCCGCAGTAGCTGCTCCATGGTCTGATTGGTGCGCTCAGTTTGGCCATCCGTTTGGGGGTGGTAGGCCGATGAAAGAGCCACACGGGTGCCCAGCTTCTTGAAGAGTTCCTCCCAAAACCGGGAGGTGAAGCGCGGGTCGCGGTCCGAGACCATGCACTTCGGCACCCCGTGCAGTTTGATGACGTGTTGCAAGAGGAGTTGAGCCGTCTCTGCTGCCGTGACCTTCTCCGCACAGGGAATAAAGTGTGCCATTTTGCTGAACCGGTCCACCACCACCAGCACCATGGTGTTGCCCGTTGCATTCCGTGGAAGACCCCCCACAAAATCAAGTGAGATGTCCGTCCACGGACGTTCCGGCACCGGTAGCGGCTGCAGTTCCCCTGGCGCCCGTGCCCTCCGCGACTTGATTCGTTGGCACGTGTCACAGCTGCTCACGTACTCCTTGCAATCTGCTCCCATCGTCGCCCACCAATATTGGCGCGCAAGCATCTTAAAGGTCTTGTCGTGGCCAAAATGACCACTATAGTGCGAGTCGTGCGCCTCTTCCAGCAACGCCTGTCGCAAAGACGCACTCCGTGGCACCACAATCTGGTTCCCCTTCTCCCGCCGCCAATACTGGCCGTCCCACTTGCACCCCTTCACCGTACTTCCGGCAAAGTCCTCGTCCTCCGCATATCCGTGTGCAAACAGACTGCGGATGATTGGAGATCCCGCCAGCACCGTGATCGCATGCATGCCCAAGTCCGGGCGACGCGAAAGCGGGTCCGCGGGGTTGATCCTCCCTGGTTTGTACTNGGACTTGACACATGGCAGCCTTCATTGCTCCGAAGGCTTGCCCCTCCTTCGTGCCCCACTCCCATTGGCGCCCCTTCTTGAGCAAGTCTGTCAAGGGTGCTCCCATTGCCGCGTGCCCCCGGATAAACCTCCGGTAGTAGTTCGTAAAACCCAGAAAAACCTGGATGTCACGCACGCACGCCGGCTCTGGCCACTCCTTCACTGCTTCTACCTTTTTTGGGTCCATGCGGATTCCCCTCCCGCTGACAATGTGCCCGAGGAACTCCACCTCCTGCTTGACGAATTCACACTTGCTGAGCTTAGCAAACAGTTGCTCCTTTCTCAGCACTTCCATCACCGTCCGCAGGTGCTCTTGATGCTCCTCCATCGTCCGCGAGTAGACAAGGATGTCGTCGAGGAAGACGACCACAAACTGGTCCAAGTAGGGGTGGAACACCCGGTTCATCAACGCCATGAACGTAGCAGGAGCATTCGTTANCCCAAAAGGCATCACGAGATACTCAAAATGTCCATAGCGCGTCCGAAACACGGTTTTTTCCACATCCTCCTCCGCAATGCGGATTTGGTGATACCCCGACCTTAGGTCCAGTTTGCTGAAGACACGCGCGCCTCGAAGCTGGTCGAACAACTCCTCGGCCCGTGGCAACGGGTAGCGATTCTTCACCGTGATGTTATTGAGCGCCCGGTAGTCCACGCACATCCGCAGCTCTCCTGATTTCTTCTTGACGAACAGCACCGGCGCCGCATACGGAGACACCGACGGCCGAATGAAGCCTTGGTCCACCAACTCCCCCAACTGTTTCTTGAGCTCCGCAAGCTCCGCGTCGCTCATGCAGTTGTAAGACCGCACCGTTGGTGACGACCCTGGCACCACCTTGATTTTGTGGTCAATGTCGCGTTGTGGCGGCAGCCCCTTCGGTAACTCCTCCGGAAAAACGTCCCCGAACTCCTTGAGCACCTCCCCAACACCGGGAGGCAACTCTGGAGCCCCTACGCCTTCCCCTGGCTGCCCCTCCGCTGCTTCGACCGCTGCAATCTGCTGCTCTGCTGCTTGTTGTGGACGCACCCATGCCAAGTAAACCTGGCCACCCTTGCGCTCGCACCGCTTCAGCTGCTGCAAGTTGATGACGCGCAGCTGCTTCCCCGCTTCCGCCACTTCCGACTCCTTCCCCTCACCCCGCCACAAAGGCAAAGTGAGATTTTTCCCGCCTGCCTTCACGACCACCCGGTTGCACCTCCAATCCACCTCTGGATTCCAAGCGTGCAACCAATCCCGGCCGATCAAACAGTCGTACTCATCCATAGGGCAAGTGTGGAACTCCATGTCACACACCAACTCACCCATACGGACTTTGTGCTTGACGAGAGGCTTGCCGCACTCCACCACTCCGGACACCTGCCGCGCCTTGGCCGACGTCCCCGGCTGCCGTGCAAGCTCCAACCTCGTCGCCAACCTGTCGTTGAAGAAGCTATGGCTCGCGCCGCCGTCTAGCAGCCCACGTAGCTTCCTCCGACCCTTGAAACTCCCCTCCGGAATCTCAAGAACCAGCTCCAGGATGATCCCTGGAAACTGCCGGGTCTCACCTTCATTCCGCAACAACACTTGAGGCAGCTCCTTAATCGGCAAAAGCCTTTCAGGGCTGGTGCTGTCCCTTGCGGACAAAAGACTTGCAGCAGTAAGTCGTCCCTTCCTCACTGCTGCTGCCCGTTTCCCTGCTGTGCCTTGCGCTTGGGGCAATCCCGCTTGCGATGACCCTCCTCACCACAAGTCCAACACTTGCCTCTTGGTCCTTGCTGTCCGCCTGCGCCCCGCTGTCCGGCTTGGATTGCATCCACCTCCATGGGCACAGCCTGACCCGGCTGCTCCACCCGTGGTTGTGTTGCATAGCTGGTTCGGCGCGCATTGTAGCTTACCGCGTCGATGCGCTCCGCCGCCGAGACCAATTCCGCAAAGGTCCGCAACCTGAGCACCGCGAGTTCACGTTGGATCTACGGCTTCAGGCCGTCATGGTAGCGGTCATACGCCTCCGCGTCCGAGAGGTCGTCAATCTGCGCCGCCAAGGCCATGAAGCGTGTTGTGTAGTCCTGGATCGATCCGCCTTGCTTGACGTGCTTGATCTTGTCACGTGCGACTCGGCTGCCGTTGAGGAGGTCGAAACGCGCCTGGAGCATCGTCTCGAACTGCTCCCACGTCTCTGGCTTCTCCGTCAACGCCCGCGCACCGAGCTGCACTTCCCGTCCCAGCGGTAGACTCAGCAATGGCTGAAGCAGTGCACCGGCCCCCAGCCCGTCCGGCAATCCAGCGGCGCTCCGCCGGCACAATGCCGACCACCACTGCAGCGCCATTCCCCGGAGCAGCGTAGGAGCATACTCCAGCCTCGTGGCATATTCTCCCACGGGAACGCCCAACGCCGTGAAGTACGAGTTCACCGTGAAGAGCCACTCCCTCGCACTGCCCTTGCCGGTGTAGAACTCCGGCTCCTTCGGCTTGGGCCGCCGAAAGGCAGGTGCCGATGCCAATGCGACATCCCCCAACGCACTGCTCCCTTGGCCGACGTACCTCGCCTCAACCTCCGCTCGCAGCTGTTGGTTCTCTTGACGCAACTCGTCAAGAGCACGCCGGATCTCCTCCATGAGGTAGGCCTCGTCGTATGCCGCTGCCGCCATGGTTTCGGTTGTGACGAAAAAATTCTGGCCAAATGCAGTTGTGGCAGATCTGCTGCCTCCCTTGGGTCCGCGCAAAGCCGAGCGAACGTCCACGTGCTCTGATACCAAATGTGAACCGAGGGGCGCCCGGCGTGACGGTCACACGCCGAGCCCTTGGGATAAACCTCCCACCCTCGATCCCTTGGTGTGTGGGCCAACCCTTGAGATGTCGCACGACCCTCTCCTAGCAGCAAGACCGCTGCTAGTGACCAAGGTTCCCGCCGTGCAACTCTCCCGACGGCGTTCGTACCAAGGTGCGCTGCGGAAGACTTGTAGGATCGAATGGACGTGTGCGAGGCAATACTTGGAGCACAAGGAGAGTTGGGCAAGGAATGAATCCTTTAGACTTGATGGATCAGTACAAGGCAATGTACAGAGTCTCTGGGTAAGATTGGCATGCCTAGAACACCCCTAGGCTTCCTTATGTACCAGCCCCTATNAATAACACATGCATCATGTAGTACGCGTCACGAGCTTTCCAACGCACCAAAGAACGCCTCAATCCGTGAAGAAACGGCTAAGTTATGGCCGTTTGAGTGCTCCACGCGTGACGGCCGCTGACAGCACCGCCAGCGGTGGTCACGGCCGCCCGAAGCGCCCTTGCTTGCGAATGCAGCTCCAGCCGCCATCCCGAAGCGCCCATGGACCCCAATGAACCTTGCCTCATTGGCTAAGCGTCCATCCAGGGGCGCTTCGGCTGCAGTGGGCGAGAAAGTCGCTCCGCCGTGCTCGGGGTCGAACCGGTACGTCTCCTGTTTTCTGGAGGTGCGCCTCCCACCTTTGCACGGCCGTATCTTTCTCGTCCCTGCACCGAATGACCCGGTTCTTGGGTCGATTTCACACGGTTTTTCACGTAGAATACAATAGGAGCATCAAAACATGCATCTGACCTCAGCATGATGACTTAATCACCGCCTCGACCGGCGGCTCCCATAACAACGTGCCATAGGTAGCCACGGGTGGTGGTGTGAAGAATGAAAAGACTAGATGGACGTAACAACACAGTGCCGACGCCACGTGAGTGTAGAACGTCCATGCTCATGCGTTCAAGGGCAGTGACGGACAGGAGGCTGAGCTCAAGACCTGGGAAGAAGAGGACATCAGACACAAAGACATCACTGGTAGGACTACAGAAACGAATGATGCCGATGCCGCGGATAGGAAATACTTTTCAGGAGCCCGTCCGGACACAGGACACATCGCCAACAAGACCAAGCATACTGAACGCCTCGCAAGAGGCCGTCATGTGATGTGTGGTCCTGGATTCGATGATCCAGGTCTCTGCAGGGTCTGGACCAGAGTTGCCAGATCACTAACAGTCACATGGCAACAAGCAAGAGACACGGACGCGGTGGACGGCGGCGTGAACCAAGAGCGCCAATCCTCAAACCACGTGACTTCGTCACAGAGAGGGGCAGAAGAGAGCACGAGAGACAACAAAACGGACAAGGAGGTAGGACACGACCGTAGCTCAGTCGCAGTCATGCACGGCAGGGCAGATGGGACGGAGGTGACACAAATCGCACTTCCCTGGGGGCGGAGGGCGAGGCAGGCCAAGCTGGAGCGCGATAAATTACTCCAACTGACGCTCACGGATGGATGGCCCGGAAGTGTAGACTGAGTACGGAATGGCAGCGCTGGAGCCCGGACAGGAGGAGGACTGTACCGGTGATGGAAACGAAGGTGCCGACGGCTGTGGATGATGCTGCTATGGAGTTGGAGACTGCGGGACCGGTGTGGTCGTCGGAGGAGTGGAGGTGTTGGACGTGGTGGAGGCATTAGGGTCGACGACAGCTACGGCGAGACGGCGCTCACGCTGGCGATGCATGGTGGCGATGACGCGTGCCTCGCCTGTCGGTAGCGGGCACGTGTACCACCCGTGTCCTAGCTGGCCACAATTGTCGCAGACGGAGCCACCACCACTGGACCCTTTCAGTTGCTACTGCTGCTACTGGCCCTTGCTCTTCTTCCCCTTGTGCCTCTTCTTCCCTGACGACGAGGAGCTGGTAGCTGTAGCTACTACGGGAGAAGCGATGGCCACGGAGGCGAGGGCAGGGGGGGCGAGGGCCTCTCTGTGCTGGATTCGTAACTCTACACGAGTTTCCTCAATCCTAAGGAAAAGTTTGTATGCCCAAGGCGTGAGGGTGCCCTGGGCCGCCATGGTGGAGAGGACGTCCTGAGTGTAGTGGACAAAGACGTCGACATACGCGTCGGTGGCACCGCGCTTGATGGTCAAGAGCGCGGCCAGAGGGGGTGGAGCAGAGGTGCCTAGGCAACTGAGGATGTCCTCAGCCCGTTTCCAGTAAGAGGTGACCGTCTTGGTGTCCCCCATGTGCAGGGAGTTGAATTCCCGCAGTAGACGGCTGGTCTCAGCCTTGTTGGATAGGCGATGGGGACGGATGAGGATGTGCCATGCGGCCGTAGGGTCTGGTGTCCCGCCAGTGGTGAAGTCGCCAAGGAAGGGCTCTATGGCTAGGCGTGATGCCGGAGGAGCGACTCGGACGAGGGCGCGTACGGCGCGACCAACATCATACAACTGGTCGGCCTGGGTGGAGTCATACGGAAGAGTGTAGTATGCCCACCGGACCTCATCCTGTGCCCAGATGTAGAAAAACTCCCATCTCCAGAACTGTTTGCAAGCCTGAAGTGGTGAGGGTGGGGTCTCAAAGTCCTTTTGCCCACGGCCGGCACCCAGAGTGGGGCCAAGGATTGAGGACACTGTCCGCCGCTCGCGCTGGGTCTGCTGTTGTGCCAGGTAGTACGTGGCAGCAGACACAACGGGACTGGCATGCCTAGGATGAAGGAGAGGCGGCAGGGCACTGGTGTTTCTATGTGATGTCAGCGGCTGCAATGCTGCAAGTTTCTGCGTCAGTGCTGCAGCTGTTGCTGAATGGCGGCCAGTGGATTGGAGGAGCTGGCAACAAAGCCCGTGGACTACTGCTACTACTGCTGATGCTGCTGCTGCTGCTGCTGCTGTAGTAGCTGCTGTTGCTGCTACTAATGTTGTTATTGTTGCTGCTACTGCTGTTGTTGCTGGTGTAGCTGTTGCAGCTACTGTAGGAAAGGGGGGCCAGGGGTCCCCCCAACAGAGAAGGACCCCTCCCCACTGAGGCTGTCAGCAATAGTGTTTTGTTGGCCCTCCTTGTTCCCTTTTTGTTTATTTTTGTGTTGCTGATATCAGCACTGACGATAACAACGATGTCAGCCTAGGATGGTTGTCGTTAGCAGCTGCTGTTGTCTTATCTGTAGAGTTGCTGCCGTAGATTGTTTTTTTGTCGGTGACGTCAGTAGTGACCTTAGTTGATAATTGCTGACGTCAGCAGCGGCTCATGCTCGAGCCACTGCTATGGCAGCTGCAGGATGGCTGTTGCTGCTGCTGCTGGTGCTTCTGGTCTGCTGCTCCAGTTGCTGCTACTGCTACTGCTATTGTGGCTGTTGTTATAGCAGTGGTTGCTGCTACTGCTGTAGTTGCTGTTATTGTTGTTGTTGCTGCTGCTATGGTTTCTGCAAGAGTAGAAGCTGCTACTGCTACGGTTGCTTCTGTAGTAGAAACAGCTACAACTATTGCTGCTGCTACTGAGCTACTGCATGCTGCTGCGGATGCTGTGGCTTCTGCAGCGGCTATGGTGGTGGCTGCAACCACTGCAGAGCCACCTGTGGGATGGGGATTCTTTTTTTTTCCTTTTTAATTCATCACAGCGAGCTTGCTGCTTGCTGCGAGCCGCGAGCTGCGAGCACCAAGCTCGCTGCTCGCTACTTGCTGCTTGCTGCGAGCTGCGAACAGTGAGCTCACTGCTCGCAACTTGCTGCTTGCTGCAAGCAGCTGTAGCTGCAGTTGCTGCTGCTGCGAGCTACAGCTCCTACTGTTGCGAGCTGCTACTGGCCGCTGTTGCAGCTGCTCCTGCTGGCTCCTACAAGCTGCTGCTGGCTGCTGATTGCTGCTGCTGTTGTTGTAGCCGGCTGCTGCTGCTGCTCATTGCTGCTGCACACTGCTGCTGTTGCGAGCTGCTGCTGCTGGCTACTACTGCTGCTTGCTACTGCGGGCTACTGCTGCTACAAGCTGTCGCGAGCTACTACTGCACACAACTGCTACTAGCTGCTGCTGCCACTACTCGCTGCTGCTGCAAGCTACTGCTGATGTTGCTGCTTGCAACATCCTCACACCTGGTTGACGTTGCGACGTGCGTCGTCGTCGTGGTGTGTGACGTCGCTGGCCGCTCACCTCCTCGCCTCATGCGTGGAGGTCAGTGGTGCCGAAAAAATCTGGCAGCATTTCCCCTGGCCCAGTGGCCGTGGGGAAAATTTTGACGCCGCCACCAGGCTGGTCAATGCTGCCGGAAAAAATCCGGCAGCATTTCCCCTGTAGTGGCACGTGTGGAAGTCCGCCGGCATTGTCTGGCACCTGCATGCCAGTCTTTTGCTGCTGCTGCTACGCTCTCGCTCTCATACCAAGCTAGAATTCCTAGACAGCAAGTTGGGGAAGCAGCGTTGTTGATGCAGCGTGCAGGCATCCACGCTCGTTGCTTAGTCAGCTGCCCCCTCAGTCTGCTGCTCTAGAATCCAAGTCCGAGTGCTCTGGGTCTGCTACTCAGAGATGCGCGCGCCAGTGTTAGCGGTAGAAAGCAGATGAGAATTGGAATAACTGAATAAGGATCAAGAATGAGACACAATTGGAGACCCTTCCAAGAACTAGCCTCCCCCGGCTCTGTAGAGCTTGTTACTCAGTTCACCAACCAATCAGAAAATAGCTCTATTGTCAGGCTGGCAGGTTTTCTCGGTGAGCCCTGCCAGACGGCCGACAGCCCAAAACCCGGGCGTCATCCGTTTTGCCTGAAAACTGGACCATACCATAATACCAACACTGCGAACGCAGTCGTGCCGTCAGAATCAGCCAAAAAAACAGCAGTGAGGAGTTATGGCTGCCCAAACCCAGGCAGTGCCTACACTAGTGCCTGGTGACAACAGTGCCACGCTAGCATGAGATTTGGATCCTAAGCAGAGCAAGACGCTGCAGAGGCAATGGTACATTCAGATCCAGCACTAGACGCATGCAGATAGCATCTGCAGTGGCAGTGACCGCCAGTGGCCCGATCGCTGAGGAGGCCTGCCAATGGAGATGAGCACGTCGCCGGAGGGAGGAGGCTCCAGCGAACTGCGTATAGTCCTCATGGTGCATCGGCTCCACCGGACGACACTCAAGCAGCGTCGAGTCTTGCCGTTAGTCATCTACACGCCGATGTACACAAGCCGGGAGGACACAACAGAGCACAATGAGAGATGTGAGAAAAAAACTAACAGAGGCTAGGGAAGGTCTTGGGCCCTGTAGATCAAACGGGTCAATCTCTGGGTCGTCGCTATGTTAGCAATACATGGGTCGCCGTCAGTGATGTGGACAAGCATGGAAATGGCCGAGTGTTCGCAGTGAGCAGTACACAAATTGGACAAGGACGACACACAAACCAACACTCCCCCTTGTCCCGATGTGACACATGTTGATACATATGCAAACCTGACATGAAAGTGCAACAGAATGCTCAACGAAACTAATAAACCGAGTCTGAATTTCCCTGATGGGGCGTTGCCTGACAGAAGGAATGTCCACTCCGAATTTCGCACACACCAATACCTTGGTCATAAAGTCAGCCTGCTTTATGAGTGTACCCACCTAGATGACCGATATCACTTGCTGCTGTACCTGGTCACACACCAAATGATGATCAGCCGCAATGTGCTTTGTGCGTGCACGGAACACACTGGAGTTCAGTGCGATGACAAGAGTACTCCAGTTTCATTGCGCAGATTGATGCTTGGCGGAGACTCATGAAGATCGCGGAACAAGTGTTGGAGCAACCTTGTCATCGCCCGACACCTGTGGTGATGTCTAGTCATCGTAAAAACCAGTCTACCACTGTCCACTGGACTCCACACACATGCATCTATGCAGGAGAGTTGACTAACATGATTGTAGTTCACAAAAATTGATGCAGAGTTGCAAATATAGACGTATTAAGGCAGGGCTCGTACTTCTCCTAGCTGATTTTGCCGCCCTCTGTAGCCTTATAGTTTGGGATTTGAACCGATGGCTCTACCAGCAGCATTTTCTACCTCTCTTGTTTTGGCTCAATGCTTCTGTGCAAGCCCACATACACTTTAGGATGATATGGAACATGTTAGCATGCTTGCATCGTGCGTTGGTTTATGGTTGGTGTGACTACATCCCCGTTGCAAATCCAGCAGTAACTGTTCTCAGATTTGTTGCGGGGTTTGGCTCAACCTCAGGAGTGGCCGTGGGTTCCAGTTCGCGTGAAATGCGACAGACGGAGCTCGCTTCACTGTGCAAGTCCCCACACACATGCTCGCGCTTTACCCATATATCTCCTAATGTGGAAGGACGAGCTTGAATCCATGGCGTAGCTTTCTCTCACATGCTCTCTCATTCCTCTCATTTTTTTCTCTCATCTACTGATATCAGAGCCTTCCCGAATCTCGGGTGTGAATCTTCCACGCCACCCACCTCGCTCCCGCAGCCCGCGTCAACACACCAAGATGCAACAGCATGATAGCTGTAGCTGACAGCTATCCTTTGTGTGTACTGGGTTGTCTTTGCCCACCCGTCCGTGCCACAGCGACAACGTCAACCGCCACAGCAGCAGCACCGGCGACTGTTGTTTTCACTCCACCATACCATTACGGTGGTAGTGATACTCCTGCTCCTCTTGGTTCTCTCAGTCCTCTTGCCAGCCGCCACACAGCAGCAGCACCTCCCCGCTCTGCTTCTGATAGCAGTGGCAGAATTTTTTACTGCACTCGTCTGAATGCTTGACATTCTTAGCTCGTCGTCTTTTGCTAGAGCTACAAATCCATCTTCAGCACCAACAATATCTGCAAGTGCCACTCCGGCTTCTCTTCTAATGGCGGCAGCAGAACTCCTTACTATCACTAGCCCTCTTGGCCTTCTTATCAGCCATCACGTAGCTGAACCTGCGTACTACAAATCCATCCACAGCAGCGGAATTATATAGATTTCTTATTGCGCCTCCAAAATCAGGCAGCTACATTAGCAGCAAGAACATTTTCTGACTGATGCAGCAGCAGCTGCAGCAGTAGCCATGAGCAGCAGCAGAAGCAGCAGCAGGGCTTCCAGCTGCGTCCCTACAAGCGGGTCGTTGGAGCAGCAGCCAGAATAGAAGCATGCAGCAGCAGCAGCAACTGCAAGCAGCTGCATCAGCTGCCGCGTGCGGCAGCAGCAGTGACAACGGCTGTGGGCAGCAGTGGTATCTAGGGTTCCCACTGTGTCTCTGACCGGGGGAAGTTGCAGCAGCAGCCAAAACAGCCGCATGCTGCATTAGTAGCAGCCAAAGCAGCTGTGAGCAGCAGCAGCACCACCTTCACACAGCAGCAGTATCAGCCACGTGCAGCAACAAAAGCAGCAGCAACTACAGGCAACTGCAGCAGCAGCCACGGGCATCAGAAAAATCTAGGATTCCCTCTGCGTCTCTTGCAGTGGGATGCAGCAGTAGCAGCCAAAGCAGCCACAGGCAGAAGCGGCAGCATCAACAGCCATAGGCAGCAGAAGAATCAGCAACGAGTAGAAGCAATTGTGCACCACAGCAGCAGCATTAGCATAGAAGAATCCCAGCAGCAGTAGTGGCGCAGGGCAGCAGCAACAATCCCAGCACCCTCCAATCATTCTGTAGCAGAAACAGCTGCTGTCACACGCAATCTTGGCTTCTCTCCCAGAGCCCAAGCCCATCAGGTACAGCCCCTCTGTAGCCACAGAGGCATGCATTGCTGATGAACACACTGCTGCCTAGGAAGATTCCGTTGATCGTGAGCGAAGCTGATTATCCGCCTCAACTCTCATGGCTACTACCTTGAAGAAGATTACAACTAGACAGCAGCACTTTGCGAGCACGAGGAGGCGGAGGTGTTTCAGTACTGCTACACTTTCGAGGACTTCCTTCCGTCTCAGCGGCGGGCTTCTCATTCCGGCCGACAGCAACCACTCTGTGCACCTCAATTACTGAGACTGAACCCTTTTCCCACGAGGAGACCTCCACCTCAGCCCAGGCACCCTGCTGAAGCTAGCCCAGACAATTCCTCTTCTTCTGCACCACCTGCAATTCACTCTCTTGGCCTTGCAGCCGCAGTGCTTGACGGTGCTGCAGCTGCTACTGCCACCTTTGCTTCCACTGCTGCATATTTGTGTTTTCCTCTTCATTCTTACCCCTTTTGATGCCATGCTTGACCATGAGGCAGCCATCGCCGAGCTGCAGGAGCAGCTGCGGCAGACGTGCTTTGCTCTTGATGCTACAGATAATCACAAGCTTGATACTGATGCCAGAAAAGCCGAGCTGGCTGATGCCATTGCTGATCTTCTCATTCAGTGCCTTCTTGTTGCATGCAATCTTGATGTGGCTGCTGCTGCTACAACTTCTGCCATCGCCGCTTCCAACGGTTGCTCCTCTGGTCACACCGCCGCGTCTCCCAATAACACTGTTGCTGCAGCCATACAGTATACTACATCTTCTGTCCTTGCATGTGTTATTCTTCCCCCATTGTGCTAGCACAAACTTAAGTCCATGCCACCGCATTTCAATCCTAAGCTCACCTTCTCATTGTGGCAGATGCACTTCAGCTCCTGGGTACAACATGAGCTGCTGTGGCAATACTACTTCTTGCCTGACCCTGCTACTGCCACCCCTTTCACTTCTCAGCCCTCTGATGCTGCCCGTGCTGTCTACGCCCTTATCATTGCTGTTCCAGATTCTCTCATTGATGGGATTGGAACATACAATATTGAAACTGCACACAGCAAGTCGGTTGACCCAGTCGAGGCGTATGCACTGATCAGTCACTGATCAGTCGTTGCAAGACAGTCACTGGGCATGCTGTCCAGGATACCTTGACGGTCCAGTTCAACCAGCTACAGATGCCCTCTGATGATATAAAAGACGCTTCCTGAACATGCAGCCTTTAGCTCCTTCGTGAGCTTGGCAAAGGTGTGCCTGGTCAGCTCTCCACCTGTCTCTCCATTGTTTCTGACCTCATCCCTCAACTGCTATATCCCTTCATGCATGTCCCTGCTGCTGAGCTTGCGCACCTCAATTTGCACCCCCTGGCATCGGCGCACTTTACAAGTTTATCACATCGTGTCTCACTGACTGGTGGAGCAATTTTTAGAACAAGCATGTGCATTTTTCTGCTTTTTCTGCCACCATGGTTGCTGTCACATCCTAATCCTCTACACCCAACCCTTCTTCCTCCAGCACTCCTTCCATTGTTGTCGAGGGGATCAATTCTTCTCTTGGCACTGCCCGTGGCAGCGAAGGTGGCGGATGCAAGAGTGGTGGTTGTGGTGGCAAAGGCCGAGGTTGTAAGGGTAGAGATAATGTCCTTGCACACCACGCATCCTCCTCTTCTAGCCCCACATGCTGGAACAACGGCCAGTCTGACCACTTAGAACCTAAGTACCCTCATCCTCCTGATGTTTCCCACCTGGTGTTGGCTGCGCAGGCCCGTTGGGCCCGTTGGTGGCGTTGGATTTTCTCGCACTGCCTCCAACCAGTTGCTGCCTTTCCAGGGTGTGGGTGTTGTTCATCTTGTTGGTCCTTGGGGAGATCTGTTCTTGCTTCATGTGCAGTAGGTGCCCAACCTTCTGTCTGTGACCTTCTTATCTCTAGCCGTGGCATAAAAGTTTTCTCTTCACAGTCCTCTGGGTGTGTTATGCTCCACGGCTTGCATTGCGATCGTTTGCTCCACACTCCTTTGTACCTTCCTTCATCTTCCGTTGCCTCTGCACTGGTGCTTGTTGCCTCGCCCCTGTCTTCTGAGCACACCCGTCTGCTTCATCGCCATTTGTACCACACTCACACAGTTGCTATCGATCGTCTACTTGGCGTGTGTCCTACTCATGGCCCTCATGCTGACTCTTTCATGTTCCCTTGCTATGCCGACTGCCTTGACTGCGCTCAAGGAAAGATGCATTGCTCCCACTTCTCCACTTCTAACCATCTCATGTCTCATCCGCTTGAGCTGGTTCATGATGACGTTATGGGGCCATTGCTCCATGACTTCCTTGGTGGTCTTGGACACCACGTTTCTGAGAAACTTATAAGTTTGCAGGTTTCTTCTGGGTACTTCCTTCTGCTGAGAGTGACATCTGTTTCTCTTGGTATTGGCTGAGAGGAATACCAGATGGAGGAAACACAATTAAAATTTTGAGAAAATGATCAGGACTTCACATGCTACACCCATGTATCACTAAACGCAAATGATCCGTAAATATCAGTTCAAGCTGAAAGGGTCCTTTGCCCTGAAACTTTAGATGTGTATGAATTCATTTGCAATTGTTTTGGTGTTCCTTTAAATGCACATTTATAACTAGTAACCCCTGATCCATACACTCTCAAATATGTGAACAACATTGAACCACATGGAGAGGATGTTTCCAGGAAGTAGACCTATAAAATAGGATTGTTTCTAGGAAGTTTCTAAACTTCCTACTTAAGCATCTGGAACTGTGACGAGGTTCTTAAGAAGCTTCCATGAAAATAACTCAATTTGAAAAAAAAGGAAGAAAGCCTTCAATTAAAATCTTGACTGGAAAGAAAACTATGTTTGCAATGTAAGACCTACATGGGACCATAAAATTGTCCTGGTTATTTTTGTCCTTTGAAATCTGTTACAGTTTTTTACTTCTTTTTGCTGACGAATATTGACAACCGCGAACCCATGGATGCATTTCGCTCTGACAATAGCGTGCGATTTTCATGCTTATTTGGAATTTGCGAGTGACATCGCATCCTGACACACACGAAACACGGGCGACGGTGTGCCCCCCCATTTCCTCCACTTTAATGTTAACCGCATCGAAGCAACCAATTGAACGAACAATATTGAAGAAATAGGGTGGTTAACAAACTGACCTGTTTTGTACTTACAGGTCGATGCAAATGCCAACCCTGCGCATTGATGGTAACTCATATCTCTAGATTGCATTTAGTTATCTCGCAGTCCGTTCGATCGATCGGACGGTGAAATTTTTCGGTCATGTTCATAAAACCTGTCCAGTGAGATCAGTTTGAAAAAACCGCAAATTGATAGAACAGTTGACAAATCGGAAAGGCGGAAGGATGCAAGCATAATTTGATTGGAATGTGAGAAACACACTGGATGGACCAAAGATCCAAACATAAAACATGAGTAAGGATGTGGTCCATCCAGTTGGTTTCTCTCGTTCTGATCGAATTTCTAGGGAATTTGTCATAGCGATGACATGTTCGATCCTTCAATCGAACATCCCGGTTCACGTTTGTGGTCATACCAAAACAATGAATCCCTGGTTCATGAATCCAGGTAGGTCGCAGTATCGCCAGGTTCATTATATCTTAAAAAACGAGCCCTTACGATCGACAGAATATACGATCGACAAAAATCAATTGTAACTTCTGTGCTGAGGGGGAACCTTCCGGCCTACGGATGTTGGCAGATCACTAATGTATTTCGAAACCAACTGTCCACACAACTTTCAGTACAGTTGCTCATACATTCGCCTAATACAAATTTCTCTTTCGGGGAGGGAGGGGGAGTCGGAAACTGGCCGACATCACCACTAACAAACCACCGATATGCTTTCCACGTGGACATCACTGTCATTCACTCTCCCAAGCCCCCCCCCCCCCCCCCCCCCTGTTACGGGAAAAGTTTATTGGGCGAATGTATGAGCGAGTGTACAAAATGATGTATGCACGCTCGTGAAAGAAAATACACAAGTGATATCGATGACATTGATATCCAGGAAGGTTCCTCTAACGCGTGAAAGAGAATAGTGAATGTTCCCGGACGAGCAGCAAATGCAAGAAGATACTCAAACACCGTACATATACTCGATATAGGACGTGTTTTGGGAAAGAGGGTCACAATACATTGGGGATGTTCCAAAAGCCGTTCGTTTTGAGTTGGATGTGACTAGACACGAAAAATCTTTCGATAATTGAGAGAGAAATTTTCACTCACCAACACGAAACATTAATCAGTTGAGTTCGATGGTTACAATCAGATGCAACGTACACACCGGTGACCAGGATTCCCCGAAGCAAAATCCGGAGGTTTGCTCTTTCTGTTTGCTTTTTAGACTTCCTTACCGCCAACCATGCTATTCCTCGTAAGCCCCATTAAAAAAAAAATTGCACAAAAGATTGTCACATAACGTAATGTTTTGTTTGGTCACCTTCCTCTTCACATAGAAACAGGACCTTATAATCTGTCTGTTGGAGAAGCAATTACAAAAATGGCGGTCGCGCGTGTACTCGTCAACAGGTCACAAGTTCACTTATTGTGCATCATGAGTTCGAGCTCTTGAAACGGTTCAACAATCGACTGAACATTTGGAACCAAACTATGAATAGGTAAAATAAAGGACTCAAGTACGCTAGTGTTTACTCAGTTAACAACACAAGGAGAAGGTTTCAGAAAAAAAAAAACCAGAACCTAAATACCCATGATGTTCACATTTTACAAAAACTTAGAGACGGGTGGCTAATGTACTACACTAGTGTATAAATCAGATACACAAGTTAACTAGAATACACTACCCCATACACTCACCTCATACACTTTTCCCTACCCACCCCCCCCCTCCCCAAAGGCCCACTACACTCTTGTGGCTCTCACACGAACGAACTTGTAGCATACCACAAGAAACGTGTATACATTTTTTTGGAGTGTGTACATTTCTTACACAATTCTTTAAACTACAATACACTAGCCATACAAAGGACAGAGATCGTAAAATACGTTAGCTATGAGGATCACACATCCATTTGTAAAAAAAGGGTTTTTTTCAGGATATTCCAATGGACAGTGTTTGCTCGCTCAAACACTGGCCATTATTTACCTTGGAGTTTATAGACATGAAAAATATAATACTACAATGCAAGTTGCACCAAATATCTACAAGTTTTACTACTTAAAGATAAATATTAGCAATGTCTATGAATTTTTTTTACTAGAATCCATTTCAAAACCATGAAAACAATTGGAAAACCTAACCTTTTGTGGTAATGAGTGTACAATCTAAAGATCCAACTGTACAACATGTTGAACACATGTAGCTTTGTGTTATAGATTTTTTAGCACTAAGATTTTCTGTGCCATCTCCCCCTCTCCCTATCAGTGATCTCCCACACCAAGAAAGACATCCAACTACACAGTACGCATGTGTATGTATACGATACATTACCCTATACACTTGCCTTATACACTTTTCCCAACCCCCTCCCCTCTCTTCCCCTCCCTGTCAGTGATCACCCACACCAATAAAGACTTCCACAAACACAATATACATGTGCATTAATATGATACACTTACCACCCGGACAGTGATACACTATCCCATACACTTACCCCATACCCCCCCCCCCCCCCCCTCCTCCTCCCCTCCGTGTTAGTGATCACTCCCACCAAGGAAGACTTTTACCTACACAATACACATGTGTATGAATATGATACACTCACCACCTAAACATCCTTTGCGTGGTGCATCTCAGCCAAAATTTAGACCACACCAGTAGTCTGGTGTGCGTATGCCTCTTTCTACAAAAACAGTATGTTGATTTCCATTGTACTACAATTCTCAAGGAAAACATGATCATTTGACAACTGAGCACATGGATAATTCATATCATGGCAAAGTCATGAAATGGTGATTACACATACACTCTATGTGATCACCCTGCCTTTGATCCAGAAAAGGGATGAAATCTGGCTACTTGTACAAATTGTGGCCTTCTAGATTAATCAGTTCTTCCCAAAATGCATTATATGCCTTTAAGACTCGATGACTTTGAGCTATTTACTTGCATGCATCCATAAGCATCAAAATTACCGTGCACAGTTACACATGGTTGATATGGGATTGGACCGTGGTTGAATGTGTTTACGACAAGACAAAGTATTGAATATATAACAAAAGGTGAAATCATTTGTACCCTATCACCCATTTAGTGATGGATTTCTTTCGGGATACCCTGCTGGTACCAGCCATTGAAAGATATATGAATATTGATTGTAAAAAACATTCAAAAGAAAAGGATAAGAAATACGATGCCCCAAATGAGGAACTCTAAATGGGACGGAGAATGTGTCAACAACGAACAGGGGGTTGTCTATATTTCTTTTACAGCTAAAGACACCAATGTCTGGTAATCAAAGAAGACAAAATACGCTCTATGGCATATTGATTGAATGACAGAATTTAAATTGAAAAATCCAAAAAGAATGTTACCTTCATCTAGCATTCACTCAACAAATGAAAATAATATGGAAGTTGAAAGACAAGAATGGTAGGACCAATGTGAGTGACATGATTTCTTCCTCCTATCATATGGAAATACCACTTCAGTGGAACACGGATGCTGCCCCATTCTACTGTTGGGTTTCCATAGTACTGTGGCAATCTCGTCTTTTTAACATGCCAAATACACCATAGCTGGAATCATTACAGAATCCAGGGATTCCACTTTATGCCTACACGTGTGGAGATGACTTCTGCGCCGATAGCGATACGCCATTTGTATGTTGGCACTCCATGTTGGTGGTGCAATTGACCACCTAATGAGTCAAAATCAATATTTGACCAACCAAGATTGATAAGTAGGTTGTACCCACATGTTGATGTAAAATGAATCATTCAGAATGGCCTTGAGGAGCAAAAATTCTCACCAAAATCTCATGGAGAGTACAATATCTCATGACTTGAGATGATGGTGACACTGTACAACTATCATAAAGGTTGTGCTCTAAAAACGTCATGTGGATAGATTCCTTTCATGCCAAGATATGGCGTGGCACTGGTCATGCCATATCAATTTACAACTTATGATCCGGCACTGATTGTGTTGGAATGAAACAATCTCCGAAGGAGATCGAATACTAGACTTATTTGGCTTATTCTGTTTGCCTCAACAAGGCAAGAGAGGATTTGACTAAGGTAGGTTTTCATCTACGGATACCTCACTTGAATTTGGGGTAGTACAACCATGCTTTATTGAACCAGAAGGTCATTGTGAGGCAATTGAAATCCCTTGTTTTGGGGGATTGTTGCCCATCACTGATTTGCGATCCAGTGATGAAGTTTTATCAAGTACCTCCCACGAGGACTGCACCCACAGAAATCTCTTGGCTTAGGCAAAGACATTTCAGATAGCTCAGCCCAATGATTCCGTCCAAGCGTGACAAGTGTCACAGAGACTAGTTGAGAAGCCACGTGATCTGAGTGGGATAACCTGAAACTATTGCCGATAAGACAAAACAGCGTGAGGGTTGAACATCCTCATGCACCAAAGTTTTGTCCGGCCGGTCAATGAGTCCTTTAGTGCCACTGTGTTAATTCCTATGTACATATATTGCTTGTGGCCGTGAGTGCACAGGACACGTTGGTCCTGGAAGTGGAGGCGACGCACCGTGAGCGTACGACATCCCGATGTTCGCGCCCTTGCATGCTCGTCTCCACCCTGGCCACGTGGCCTGTTGACTCCCTCCACTTGGCTGCTCACTTGGCTAACCTATCGTAGAAGTATTTTTTCTGAGACCTCTTTGAGACCTACATTAGTCCCTCCGTTGGAGACATGTTTGGAGACAATTATAGGCTTGCCTGCACTTTGTTTTTGCTGATGTACCCCGGGTTATCCGAGTTCGGAAACCCAAAGTCAAGGGGGTGTGCAAGGGCTTTTCCCTCGTACTTCGCATTGTGCCAGCGAGCTTCGCTCGCTGGCCGCTGGGTGAGGATCGATTAGCGATACTCACCCGTAAGAGGGGGCACTCCCCTTACTCCCATACTTGTGTTCCAACTCCATGGCCGCCCCACGTTTTTGACCCTAGCATACTCTCCAGTGGACCATTTGTCAAGAATGAGAACACAATGAATGTGTTGGATTGAATGAATGATGAGAGCTAGGACAGCTGTGAAGGTGAGGTGGTGGGGAGGTGAGGTGGTGAGAAGGTGAGGTGGGGAGGAGGTGAGGTGTGGAGCTGATGTGGGGAGGTCAGGTGGTGGGAAGGTAAGGTGGGGAGGTGAGGTGGTGAGAAGGTGAGGTGGGGAGGAGGTGAGGTGTGGAGCTGATGTGGGGAGGTCAGGTGGTGGGAAGGTAAGGTGGGGAGGTGAGGTGTTGGAAAGGTGAGGTGGGAAAGTGAGGTGGTGGGAAGGTGAGGTGGTGTGAAGGTGAGGTGGTGGGGAGGTGAGGTGATGGGAAGGTGAGGTTGCCCAGATTTGGGGGAAGGATAATGCGGGGTGAAGTAGCGGTGTAGCCTGTTTGGGAAGAGGGACAAGGTGGGGNAGTCCCTAGATGGGATAATGCATGGAGTAGGTTTGGGGGTAAATGGGCGGGGTAGCCCAAGAAGGGGCAAATGGTATGCTGGGTTGGGGAATAATGCTCATGGGGGGATTTGAACCTGTGAGGTGAGTCACAGGAATCAACGTGAGACGCAAGAGTCTCAGATTTCACTGACACACCCCTTAGAATCTTGGTGCTCACATTGACACCCCTTGAAGTTGAGGAGGGCGAAGGATGTGGAGAGGAAGGAGGCGGTGGTGGTCTTTGTGGGAGAGGGCCTTGGTGAAGATGTCCGCCAAGTTGGCCGCGGAGGACACGTGGCGGACGTCCAGGTGACCAGCCTGCACTTGCTCGCGGATGTAGAAGTACTGAAGCTCGATGTGCTTGGTACGTGAGTGGAACACCAGATCCTTGGTGAGGACGATGGTGCTGGCGTTGTCGCACCACAAGTGGGGCTGAGGCTGAGGATGGCCAAGCTCGCAGAGGAGGGTGTGAAGCCAGGTGGCCTCCTGTGCCGCCATGGTGCCGGCGTAGAGTTCCGCCTTGCAAGAGGAGAGAGAGACGGAAGAAAATCGAGTGGATCGCCAACTGATGAGACCAGAACCAAGGCGGAAACCATAGCCTTGGGTAGATCGGCGATCCGCTTGGTCGTCCGCCCAAGGAGAGTCGATGAAGCCCTCGAGAGAGATGTCCGGGGATCCACCAAGAGTAAGGCCGTATGCTTGAGTAGAGTGGAGGTAGCGGAGGACCCGTTTGGCCGCACGCAAGTGGTAGGTGGAGAAGCGGCCTAGTCCAATAAAGCAAGAGAGGACGCTGAGAGGGTAGGCCAGGTCAGGACGGGTGCAGACAATGGCATACATGAGACAGCCAACCAACTCAGGAAAGGGTTCCAAGGAGGGGGTGGTGGTGGGGACAGAGGGGTCGGTGAGGCCGTGCTTGGTGGAGAGAGGCGTTGTCGTGCCGTTGGATTTGAGCTATCCGAATCTGAGGAGGATGGTGTTGATGTACGTTTCTTGAGTGAGGGTGATGGTGCGGTTCGGGCGGTCGCGCCGAACCTCCATGCCCAAGTAGTGGGTGAGCTCGCCGAGATCCTTCATGGTAAATTGTTGCATGAGGGCTTCTTTGAGGGCAACGAGCTCGTCGAGATCACTAGAGGCAAGTGTCATGTCGTCAACGTAGGCTAGGAGGAAGCAACCGGAAGAGGAAGTGTGGATGAAGAGACTAGCGTCGGACTGTGCAGTGTGGAACCCAAGGGAGATGAGAGCAGATCGTAGCTTGGAGTGCCACTCGCGGGGTGATTGTTTCAGACCGTAGATGGGTCAATGAAGGTGCCAAACGGCGTCGGAGAGGGTGGTGGGATGACCTTTGGGAGGTTCAAGAAAGATGGTCTCATGAAGATCACCTTGAAGGAAAGCGGCTGAGACATCCATGGAGTGGAGCTCCATATCGCAACCGGCGGCGATGTGGAGGAGGGTGCGGAAGGTGGTGAGTTTGGCTGTGGAGGAGTAGGTGTCAAAGAAGTCAACGCCGTGCCGTTGAGAAAAACCTTTGGCGACGTACCGGGCTTTGAACTCGACGGACTTCCCGAGGGCGACTTTGACCCGGTACATCCACATTCGTTTCACCATGTTGGTGGTGGAAGGGCGAGAAACCTCTGAGTAGGTGTCGGTGGACTGAAAGTTGGCGAGTTCATTGTTTATGGCAATGCGCCACTCCGCGGCGTGAGGCCCACCAAGAGCTTGCTCATAGGTGGCGGGAACCGGGATGGGAGGGGAGGGAGTAGTGGTGACGCAGAGGAGAAGAGTGGACGGAGGAGAGAGGGTGGGGACTGAATTGTGGTGAAAATCAGGAGGAGAGGGACCGTGGTGAAGCCAATGAGGAAGGGTTGCAGGGGAAGTTGTGAGGGAGAGGACTTCTTCACGATGGTCCTCAACGAGTCCAAGGTCACCACCGCGAGGGAGGGGTGGCTGAAGGCGGGAGGAGCGACGAGGGTCAGTGGAAGGACGAGGCGGAAGCGTGGGTGGGGAGGAGGGAGGAAGGGAGGTAGAGGAAGATGAAGGGGGAAGGAGGCCAAGACTGCGAAGCTCACGGAGGCCGATGGGGGGGTAGGAAGAAGGGACCAAGTGGAGGGGTACAGGAGGACAAGTCAGAGTGGGAGGGGGAGGGGGGAGGGGAGGGGGAGGAGGGGGAGGGGGAGGGGGAGGAGGAGGGGGAGAGGGAGGGGGAGGAACCGCAGACAGAGGAGGAGAGCCGGGAGGAGAGGGTGGAGGAAGGTGAAATCTGGGAGGGGAGGATGGAGGTGAGGTAGAGGGAGGAGGAGGGGGCGAACCGGCAAGGGAGGAAGTGGGGGAATGGCTCGGAGGAGTCGTGGAGGATGAGGTCGGTAGAGGTGGTGGAGAGGGGAGGACATCGAAGTGGGCCCACTCAAGAGCGGGTGTGGAGTGAGAGGTAGCAGGGAGGAAGGGGAGGGTTTCGTCGAAGGCAGCGTCAATGCTATGCGTCTCTTGTTGGCTGGCGGGGTCAAGGAACACGTACCCAGTCGACTTTGGAGCAAAGCCCACAAACATGTGAGGGGTGGCGCGTGGTTCAACCTTGGAAGTTTGTTGCTGTGAGCGTTGGTACTTGTTGAGGAGGACGTATGCCGTAGAACCCCACACGCGAAGATTGGAGACATCCAGTTTCTTACCAAACAATGCCTTCCATGGAGTAACATCCGTGAGAATAGAGGAAGGGTAGAGGTTGTGGACGCGGGAGGCGTAGCGGAGAGCGTACACCCAATAAGGTTTTGGTGCCGAAGCATGAGCAAGGAGAGTACGGATGATGGCGAGGAGGACGCCGTTGCGACATTCGGCAATACCGTTTTGTTCGGATGACTCGGGAAGAGTGAGTTGATGGTCAATGCCGTGGTGGTCGCAATACTCCAAAAGGAGTGTGGAGAGGAATTCGCCTCCACGGTCGGAGCGGAGATGGAGAATGTTGCGGCCGAATCGGGCGGATGCATGGTTTGCCCATGCAAGGAAGGCGTCCCGTGCATCGGATTTGGAGGCAAGCGGGAGTCCAGTTCCAAAACGGGTAGAGTCATCAACGATAGTGAGGAAATAGGAGTGACCTTGCAGAGAGGTGGGGTGAATCGGGCTGACAANCCCAATAAGGTTTTGGTGCCGAAGCATGAGCAAGGAGAGTGCGGATGATGGCGAGGAGGACGCCGTTGCGACGTTCGGCAATGCCGTTTTGTTCGGGTGACTCGGGAAGAGTGAGTTGATGGTCAATGCCGTGGTGGTCGCAATACTCCAAAAGGAGTGTGGAGAGGAATTCGCCTCCACGGTCGGAGCGGAGATGGAGAATGTTGCGGCCGAATCGGGCGGATGCATGGTTTGCCCATGCAAGGAAGGCGTCCCGTGCATCGGATTTGGAGGCAAGCGGGAGTCCAGTTCCAAAACGGGTAGAGTCATCAACGATAGTGAGGAAATAGGAGTGACCTTGCAGAGAGGTGGGGTGAATCGGGCTGACAAGGTTAAGGTGGACCAAGTCGAGAGGCTTAGGGGCACAGGAGGGGTGAGGAGGATGGGAGGTGGCTTTGAGCTTACCGAGGGTGCAAGAGGGACAAGCGGGGGCGGGAAGAGTAGGAATAGGTGGGAGACACGGGAGACCGACGACCATATTCTTGGATGTGAGGCGTTCGAGGGCGGCGAAGTTGGGATGGCAAAGTCGGTGATGGTGGAGGATGAGAGGGTTGGAGATGTGACGGCACAAGCAAGTTGGAGAGGGAGAGGCGACAAGGGTTGATTGTGAGCGAGGAGCGGAGAGGCGGTAGAGGTTATTTGAGAGGCAGAAGGTGGTGAGGTGAGAGCCGGAGGAAGTGAGATGAGCTTCGGTGCCGAAGGCGGGAAAGGTAATGGTGACGCCCTCTTGTTGGAGTTGACGAACGGAGAGGAGTTTGGTGCGAAGAGAGGGAACATGGAGGCCGGAGGTAGAGCCACGAGGGGAAGCGGGTGATGAGAGGGTAGCTTGGGAATGGCACGTGGCACTCATGGAAGTGGTTGCTCCATTGATTGTGACGGGGGAGGACAGTGGAGATATGTGATCGGTATCTCGAAGAGTGTGGGATGTCACACCGGAGTCGAGCGTTTGTTCGGTAAAGAGAGAGGGAGACACGGTGTAGATCGAACATCCTTCATTGATTTCATGAACAAGAGGGAGGGTAGTGCTAGCTACCGGAGCCACATAGCTAGCAATTGAGGGAGGCTTCCATGAAGCTTGGCGGTCGCGGCGAGCCAAGGAGCGGATGTCCGCCCAACGGGGACGGTCGGTGTACTTGCGGTTGGGCGATGCCGCAAGCCATTGGTCGGTTTGGGCGTGGTCACACGTGGACTGAGGGTGGTTGAGGCCACCGCACACCGTGCCCTTGAGCGGGCCATGGAGAGGTGCATATTGGCACGCCGGAAACTTGTTGGGGCGGATAGGGGCGGCATAGACGGAGGTGCCACCGGAAGGAGGAGACTGTGGGTGGAGGTTCATTGCCGCGGCTTGGTGTTGATGCTTGGAATGATAGTCTTGCTCTGCAGCCATAAGCTTGGGGGCGATGGCCGTCACTGTCATCTCGTCGACGGAGAGTTGAAGGAGGATTTGGCGGATGACGTCGAAGCGGGGTGGGAGGCCGGCAATGATACCTGTGCACACCACCGCTTCCGGCATTGCTACCTTCATCTCTTTGAGGTCAGAGGCAATGGTGGTGCAAGCAGCGATGTATCCGCCCATGTCGGAGTGGGCGGAGTAGGGTACGTTGAAGAGCGACACAATCTTGATGCCGCACAAGGTGGAGGTCGTAGTGTTGAAGCGAGCCGTGAACGCAGCCCACACCGTCTTAGCGTCATTGCCAAGAGCGCGGATATTGTCGTGCAGGTCGGGGGAGGTAGTGGCGAGGATGGCAAGGAGAGCGGTGTTGTTTGCAAGCTCCTACGCATCGACCTTGGCGGTGTCGGTGGGGTCGGTGGGAGGTGCGCCGGAGCCGGTGCCGCGGATGATGGAGCGGAGGATAATTCCCTTTTGCTCGGTAGAGCCGAAGTAGATGCCAAGGTTGAACGCCCACAACTTGTAGTTATGGATTCCGTAGCGCTTGGCGGCGAGTTTCGGGACGGCAAGGAGAGAGCCGCCCATGGCAGCAACGGAGGCCATGAAGGGAGAGTTGAGAGAAGGGTGGGCAGCCGGGGAGAGGGAAAATAAATTAGGTAAAAAAAGTGGGAAGTGTCCTTTTTAATTTTTTTTTGCGATGGAAAGGTGGGGGAGGAGGCCAGGAGGGAGGGGGGGCAGAAAATTTTGGAGTGGGAGTGCCGAGGGCGAAACGCTCGTAACGGATGAGGTAGGCAGAAATCTGCCGATGTCCGAGAGAGCCGAGGGAAAATCCGAAAACTGATTTTTCTGCGATGAAAAGGTAGAGGAGGAGGTCGACTCCAGTTAGCTCCAAAAGAAATTGGAGTGAGAGGACTGAAGGCGAAACGCTCACGACGGAAGTCGTGGACAGAAAATTGTCGATGTTGAGGAAAATCCTAAAATTGGATTCTTTTGCGGTGGAAAGGTAGAGGGGGAGGTCAACTGCAACTAGCTGTGGCCAAAATCGGCTTTGAAGCGCGGACGACGAAACGCTCGCGACGGATGTGTGCCGGAGCGAAGTGATGGCCGTGATGGAGACGGCGGAGGGAGGCGACAGGAGGGTCACTTGAGCTCTGGTACCATGTCAAGAATGAGAACACAACGAATGTGTTGGATTGAATGAATGATGAGAGCTAGGACAACTTGTGGCCTAAGTAGTAAAACAGGAAGGTAAACAGCAAGTGGGGTGAGGTGAGGTGCTGTGAAGGTGAGGTGGTGGGGAGGTGAGGTGGTGAGAAGGTGAGGTGGGGAGGAGGTGAGGTGTGGAGCTGATGTGGGGAGGTCAGGTGGTGGGAAGGTAAGGTGGGGAGGTGAGGTGTTGGAAAGGTGAGGTGGGAAAGTGAGGTGGTGGGAAGGTGATGTGGTGGGAAGGTGAGGTGGTGTGAAGGTGAGGTGGTGGGGAGGTGAGGTGATGGGAAGGTGAGGTTTCCCAGATTTGGGGAAAGGATAATGCGGGGTGAAGTAGCGGTGTAGCCTGTTTGGGAAGAGGGACAAGGTGGGGTAGTCCCTAGATGGGATAATGCATGGAGTAGGTTTGGGGGTAAATGGGCGGGGTAGCCCAAGAAGGGGCAAATGGTATGCTGGGTTGGGGAATAATGCTCATGTGGGGATTTGAACCTGTGAGTTGAGTCACAGGAATCAACATGAGAAGCAAGAGTCTCAGATTTCACTGACACCATTTGCCATGAAACAAGTTCCAAATCGTTCCTTAGACGGTTCTCATGGTATCAAAGCGGGTTCGCGAGCCTGAAAAGGATGAGACGGAGGGGCGAATATTGAAGTAGGGGGCAGCCAGATTTGCGCACGTAGAGGACCACATACGTTTGGAGCCGAAAGCAGCTCCGCGACGGGTATAGGGATGTCGAACACATCCCTTGGACGTCCCATGGACAGCGCATGAGGCGTTGAGGGGGCGGAGCCATTAACAACTGGTTTGGTGGCCATGGGACGGTGGCACCAACCTACTAGACACCCCAAGGGTCACCGAAACAAGGAGGGACCGCTCAGGTGGGGTGGGGAAGGGCAAGGGAAGGGACTGGGGGTCGGTTTCAGGTACCCAAGCAGTCCTACTGGTGGTTTTCCAGAGCCTAGGGCTCTCATCCAAAAACTGGGCCCAAAGTGGGCCCGACGAATTGCTGCCAAAATTTTCTAGATCGGCAGGAGGGTCATCTAGTCAAGACCAGCATCCTCGGCAGTAAGAATTTCGAACGCCAGAGGTAGTGTTGCTGGTGAGAGGGTCGATGGGGCTCAAGGAGGAGATGGAGGTGAACCCTCGGCCATGACCCTCACGGCCGTCGCGATGGCACAACTTGGTTTAGGATCTAAGGACCTGTCACCGCCACAGCTGGGGACAAGGGACTTCCTAGCCTGGAAGGACTTGTTCCTTGATTGGTCCGCCGAGCATGGCATGGAGTTCTACTATCTCCAGCCGGCTCCCGATACTGCTGAAGCACAAATCCTCCTTCGTGCATTTAATGCACTCCGCCGTGCGCTCCCAAACTCGCAGTCATACGCCCTACGCGAGTACCGCTTTGGGGGCAAGGGAGCGGATCCTGCCGACTATCGTACGGGAGACCCTCGGCCGCATGAGGCGTGGAAGCACTTGATCACTCGGCAGGAGGAACAGGGCATGACCCTCGTCGTGACCCTGCGAGACAAGTTGCGTAACCTCTTCCCCAAGCCTGGAGCACCCGTAGCAGAATTTTGGGATGAGGCCATCGACATTCGGCGTCGTCTACTTGGGCTCGGCGCGGCATGCTCTATCCAGGAGTGGTTGGATGTTGTGCTACTACATCTAGGCAAGCAGTACAAGGACTTCTGCCGTGACGTCTTCCGCCGCCATCCGGTGGCGGATATCGAGGGTATTGATCTCTCCGTCATCTTCGCTCAACTCCGTAACTACAAAGATGTTCTCAGAGGGGAAGCCCGCGATGCAGGGGGTGCCCCGACAGCATACGTGCATGGTGTAGCTCCTTCCACCCATCTGCCACACACACAGAGTGGGGGCAGTGGTTCAGGAGGAAGGGGCGCCTCAGGCGGTGGTGGTGGTGGCCGCGGATCTCAGAGGTGCAGTTTTTGCAACCAGGCAGGACACTTCCGGCGTCGGTGCTCCACACTACAACGGCAGATGATGGAGAGGCAGCAGCAGCAGTCACCGTAGCAGCGTCACTGGCAGCAGCCGCAGCAGCAACACCAGCAATGCCCGCGGTCCCAGCAGCAGCAGCAGCAGTCACACTATCCAGCAGCCAGTTGGAATGGACCACAGAGTGCAGGACACGGTGTTTACCCATCTGCAGTGGTCCCCTTTGGTGCGGCAACGTTTTGACTGCCCATACAGCAGTCGTTTGCCATACCACCAACACCTGCACCACCGACCTATCCTGGTTCATACTACGTGCCGCCCTTCTTGAGCGTCCCAGTATATGTACCAGAGTGGACTCAGCGTGTCTACATAGAGACAGCCCAGGCTCAGAAACCAGCAGCTACACCACCAGGATCTGGCTGGGCGGTATCGCCAGAGCCTCAGCTGCCTGAGACGACTGCCATCACACCTCAGCAGCCAGGTCAGAGGCTAGGTCACACCCATGTCACCATGAGCCATGCCCTTCCTATGCATAAGTAGTTGTTTGACACCACAGCATCGCATCACATGTCCCCGCATTGTGAGCTGTTTGTTTCCTTGCACGCTGCGCACGGTGTGGATGGTGTGAGAACTAGATCAGGGGAGAACTTGCATTTTGAGGGTGTGGGTACCGTTGCACTGCAGGCGCCGAGGGGTGTACTGTGGCTGACTGGTGTGCTGTATGTCCCGCGACTGAAAGTGAATCTCTTGTTTGGTGGACAATTGGACAAGCAAGCTAACATGTCCACAATAACGCAGAAGCAGCGATGCATGCTGTATGATGCTACGGTGAGCTGCTGGCTGATGGACCACTACATGTTGACATGCTGTACCGGCTCACACTCTTTCCCCTTGTACAGACACATTCACGCCGACCACAAGCACACATAGTGACTGTCACGGACTCAAAGCACACTGAGCTCATCCACCATCGACTGGCACACATCCAAACAGAAGCCGTCACAGACATGTTGAAGCATGATTCTGCTCATGGCATTCGCCCAACGGATTGTACCCATGGTCTTAAGGATGGTGCATGCCTAGAGTGCCATGAAGGCAAGGCACACAGACAAACGTTCCCCAGGTCCTGTTGTGAGAGCACAACACCCCTTGCACTGTTTCATGCAGACCTCACCGGTCCCATGCCTGTCTCCTCTCTTAAATACAGCTCACTGTATGTGTTGACTCTCACAGATGATTACAGTTGCTTTCGCTGGGCCTTCCTGCTAAAGTCCAAAGCAGATACTCAAAGAGCTATCACGGAGTGGATAGCCCTAGCAGAGCGACAGACAGGGTGTAAGCTTCTGCTACTACGAACTGACAAGGGAGGGGAATTTCTGGGAACTCTGACTGCTGAACTCAAGGCGAAAGGCATAAAACATCATACCACTGCACCCTATACGCCACAACAGAATGGGGTTGCAGAACGGTGACACAGAACTTTGGGCGATGCACTTCGTACACTGCTCACTGAATCAGGTCTATCATTCAGTTTATGGGAGGAGGAGGTTAAGTACGTCACTTGGGTGTGGAATTGTCTCCCGCAAGGTCCACTGCCAAAGGCAGTGACACCTTGGGAACGCTGGTTTGGGGAGAAGGCTGACTTGAGACCGGCGCGAGTTTGGGGAACTATGGCTTTTGTGCGGTTTCCTCAACCTCAACGCAAACATAAGCTTAGTCCCCGTGGGCACTGGTGTGTGTTTGTTGGAGTTTCTCACCCCTCAAAAGCATGGCGGTTTTGGGATCCCACAAGCCATGCTTTCGTTGAGAGCCGAGATGTGTCTTTCCTTGAACACATGCCGTACAAGGAATTCTGCATGCTGCGGCAGGCCCCGCCAATGCCCCTTCCTGAGCATTATCCCCATTACGTGAGTGTGCCTGTTTTTGTCCCCAGCCAAGCCCAACGGTCTGGCAGAACAGTGCCACGAGATCTCGGTGCAGTCTCACCTGTGCCTACGGATCTGCTCACTCCTACAGATCTCGCAAGCACAGACTCAGGTACTCCATTGCCCCCACCTGGCCTGGAGCCCACAGGAAGGCCCACTGACACTCAAGTGACATTAGCACAACCCGTTGAGCCAGTGCAGAGATCATTACGTACTCTGCCTCGGGTTGATTACAAACAGTTCTTTCACACTGTCGGTGTCAACAGCGATGAAACCTCACTAACTGAACCACTAACGGTAACAGAGGCGAGGGGGCGCGTCGATGCTCCTGAGTGGGAGAAGGCCATGACGGATGAGCTGAATGCCCTCCTAGATCATGGCGTGTACCAGCTGATGCCGTTGCCACCTGGAAGAAAAGCAATTGATGTCAAATGGGTGTTCAAACTAAAACGCAACCTGGTTGGCCTGATTGAAAAGTTCAAAGCCAGACTGGTGGCGAAGGGGTTTCATCAAATACCAGGAAAGGACTTCACTGACACCTACGCACCTGTAGGAAAGTATGGGACAGGCTGCGCATTGTGGCACGTGAGGATTGGGACATCCACCACATGGATGTGGAAAATGCCTTTCTCAATGGTCTTCTTGAAGAGGAAATTTACGTCAAACAACCAGAAGGCTTTGATGACGGCACCGACAGGGTATGGTTGCTGTTAAAAGCCCTCTATGGTCTCAAACAAGCCCCAAGATGTTGGAACAAAGAAGTCCGATGCACACTGGAACATGGTGGGTTTACACAAATCATGTGCGATCCTTCTTTGTTTCTGCGCTGGGAGGGTGATGCTCCAATTGCCCTACTTGTCTATGTGGATGATCTGTTGATCTTGTCTCTCTCATCCAAACTCATAGCACAAACCAAGGCACTGCTCACTGCACACTACCGCATGACAGATTTGGGTGAAGCACAGAATTTTCTTGGCGTGACCATAGTCAGGAACAGGCCAACACACACACTTGCCTTGCATCAAGGACGGTTCAATGCACATCTCACCACGCGGTTCAAACACCTAGTGCAACATCTATCGCCACAGCATTCCCCCATGAGCCCAGATGTCTATGCTCACTTTCTGGATGCACGGACAACGGACTATGGACCGGCAACTGATCCTGCATTGTACCGACAGATCACGGGCAGCTTATCATACTTGGCCACCACTACACAACCGGATATCTCGTGTGCTGTCAACGTGCTTTCCCAGTTCAGCCAACAACCCTGCAGTACGCATCACAAGGCATTGCTCAAGCTTCTGCGCTATGTGTTGGACATGGCTGAGCTTGGACTGGTGTTTGCTTCGACTTTGGATCCAATGCTTGATGGCTTTTGCGACAGCGACTATGCTCGTGATCGTGCAGCCCGCAACCATGGTGGTTACATGTTTTGGGTGTGGGGCACTGCTGTGTCGTGGCGCAGTGCAAAGCAGTCATGTGTGGAATGCAGCATTGCTGAAGCTGAGTACATGGCATTGGGCGAGGCGGCGTGTGAGGACGTTTGGCTTGCACGCCTGCTGCAAGAGTTGGGATTTGATGTGCATGCTGTGCCATTGTATAGCGAAAACTCCGCTGCACATCGCATTTCTGCCAATGATGGTGTGTTGCATCCACGCACTAAGCATATCAACGCAGAATACCACTTTGTACGGGAAGCGGCTGAAGCTGGTACCATTCAAGTTTGTGCCATCAGTGGGGAGGCACAGTTGGCAGACTTCCTTACCAAAGCCCTTCCTTCTCCTTCCCTCCTGTTTCAATTTCATCAATTGGGCTGCAAGTTGGCCGCACTCCTGTCCAAGGGGGAGTGTTAATTTCTATGTACATATAATGCTTGTGGCCGTGAGTGCGCAGGACACGTTGGTCCCGGGAGTGGAGGCGACGCACCGTGAGTGTACGACATCCCGACGTTTGTGCCCTTGTGTGCTCGTCTCTACCCTGGCCACGTGGCTTGTTGACTCCCTCTACGTGGCTGCTCAATTGGCTAACCTATCGTAGAAGTATTTTTTCTGAGATCTCTTTGAGACCTAGATTAGTCCCTCCGTTGGAGACATGTTTGGAGACAATTATAGGCTTGCCTGCACTTTGATTTTGTTGATGTTCCCCGGGTTATCCGAGTTCAGAAACCCAAAGTCGAGGGGGTGTGCGAGGGCTTTGCCCTCGCACTTCGCAGTGTGCCGGCGAGCGAAGCTCGCCGGCACACTGCGAAGTGCCGCTGGGTGAGGATCGATTAGCGATCCTCACCCGTAAGAGGGGGCACTCCCCTTACTCCCATGGAGTGTTCCAACTCCATGGCCGCCCAACATTTTTTACCCTAGCATACTCTCTACTGGACCATTTGCCATGAAACAAGTTCCAAATCATTCCTTAGACGGTTCTCACACTGCACTAGCGTTACTAAGGGTATGTTCAGATGGCGTCGCATTGGCCGTACTGTCCTCGAAATCCGTGCGACGTCCAGTTCAGCGTACAGTCTCGCGTGTGCGATCGCGGAAGTCGTACGTCCGGTGGCTGTCCTCGACCTTTGCGCGGACGCTCGACCGCACGGTTGTGCGACGTGGGTAAGGCTCACGTCGTGCGCGCTTCGGCAGCTGGAGGACGTCGCACGGTTGTGCGANCAAATCATTCCTTAGACGGTTCTCACACTGCACTAGCGTTACTAAGGGTATGTTCAGATGGCGTCGCATTGGCCGTACTGTCCTCGAAATCCGTGCGACGTCCAGTTCAGCGTACAGTCTCGCGTGTGCGATCGCGGAAGTCGTACGTCCGGTGGCTGTCCTCGACCTTTGCGCGGACGCTCGACCGCACGGTTGTGCGACGTGGGTAAGGCTCACGTCGTGCGCGCTTCGGCAGCTGGAGGACGTCGCACGGTTGTGCGAGGCCATCCGAACATACCCTAAATATGTTTCAATTATGAGAACATGTAAAGTGTGACTTGAGAGACGTGTTTCCAAGTCAAGTTTTTGGAATTGATGATTATGGCCAACCTTGTTTATGATAAGCTATGTGTTCTCCTCATAGAAATCAGGACCTCATAACCAGGATAAAAAAAGTCATCCACAGGCTAAGGAATTCTTTGACAAAATCCTATTTTTCTGTGCATGTCGTTGGATTCTTGGACCAATGTTTTGAAACGAGATGTTCCTTTATTTGGATCACAGAATGTGATGTTCAAGTGTTCAAGCAAATGGAGTCTACATCCAAAAGTTGCTCATCAGACTAAAATCATCAGGTTGGCGGTATGAGTACATCCAATCGGTAGATGTGATGTTGTGAATACCGTACTTGTGGACGATATCCACATACTCAAGATCTGCCTATCTCAGAGAACCTAGTTAGAAGGTGAATTTCTTTTTATGATAACACAAGTTGCAGCCAATGGTGTATAGTTAAAAAGAAATGGCTAGATGATAGTTAACACGAACATCATCTAGGACAGAGTATTTCCTTGTCGTTACTTATGGCACAGCTCTACGTCATCTGCACTCTCCTAACGACCAATGATGTCTCCTTCAAAGGCAAGCAGAATGTTTTGAGAACAAGTAGAAGTGCGCACCTCAACAATGTATTAGGCCTTTGGTGCCTCTCAAACCTAAGTTCAAGGTAGCATGAAAGTCGCATGAGTTTTCTGGAGTTTAGTTTAGTTCAGCCAACCAATCTGTGGATGCTGAAAGAGGTCTAGTTGACCTACGCATGGTCACGAACTTGTGGAGGCAAGCTAGGATGATCGATGTACGACATCCAATAGATCACATACAAACAATGTTATGGGGAGGTACCACTGTGGTAGCAACCCCTAGTAAGAGATGATGTCGGAACGACGTGCAAAAATATTTTCTGGACTCGAACGGTTTTTGCGGATACGCTCAATTGAATTTTTTCAGGGACGCTCCTTGCCAGCAGGGGATGAAGGGTGGCCACATCAGCCAGCTAGACATGTGCCACATGAAATGTGAGAAAACTCATTTTTGTACTCTCTCCCAAACTGACAAGAACACATTGACAATGTACGTCCTGAATATCATCAACTATTCTAGTGGTAGAGACTAATGTTGGGTCTCGTTAAAGAAATTCCAACACAATCAAACGTACCAAGGTTGTAACGGCCTTGCCTTGGCAAGAGCCAAGAGGCGGCATGCTAGATGTTATACACAAGATGTTATACACAAATGGCCAAAGAGAACATGAGCCGTATAAGAGTGGTTTATTTTGGTGCGAACGTGATGCGAGGGTTTTGCATATGACAAGATATAACAAACTTGTTGTTATGCATAAAATTATTTGTGCATTGTTTGCACAGTGAAGTACGCAATGCTGAACAATCCAGGACGAACATGGATGGTACGAAGTGAAAGGGGAAGGAGAAAACGTACATGCCATTCAGGGAATGGAAATATTATTTTGAGATATCAAACGTGATTGAGGACTCAAGGTTGAAGTCTCAAGGAGTTCACATCTCAAAACATATATGGGCTTTAGTCTGATTCGACATTTCTAGGATCATGTTTTGAGCTTGGCAATGCCGTGTAGACCGATTAGGTTGGGGTGCATTTTTTATTCCACGGCCTGAAGCAATCCCGGCCATACTTGGTGCGTTGAGTCTTAGCTTAAGTGGATGAGATGACCAAACGTGCCCTCTCCATGGAATACAATTTCTGAGTGCTATCTCTGTTTTGATAAGTTGTCGCAAACGAGTCACAACCGTTACAAGTTAAAATAGGGTACTATTATCATATTAATATAGGGCCTATATATTCAGACACCATGTAAACACAAAATGTGACCTTCATCTGCCTAACAAGGCAAGGATAAAATCATCCTTCAAACATGTTTCCATGCTCGATTATAGAATGAAATAGATGAAGAAAAGGATTGGATATGGGCATGTGGATGATCGATGATTAGCAACAAAAGTCAATTATCTAACTCCTTGGGTTCAAAATAATCCGCTGTCCATGGTTTCGGTCGATAGATCGGCGCTATCCATAGTCGAAAACGACATGATAGAACTCCTTGGGTTCAAAATAATCCGTTGTCCATGTTTTCGAATGTCGACCGAAAATGGAATTCGACTTCGCTCTCGAGGTCGGCCGTTGCCGACTTCGAGAGCGAAATCGGTGACTTCTGACACCGGCCTCACCGATGTCAGAAGTCACCATGTTGCGAGTTTTGGCTTTCGCAACTGCGAACTCCAAAACTCGTGACAGGGTGCACCGCATCTCGCAACCCCCCCCCCCCAATATCCGACAAACCCCCTAGTGACACTGGGAGGTTTGGGTTTTTTTTTTGTACTTGCCCGGGCACCTGCCGGGCCCCGCGGTAGCGGGGCCCGGCAGATTCCCTTTCTTCTATCACACGTGCGCCGCATCTTGCAACCCCCTCCCCCCCAATAACAGACAAACCCCCTAGTTACACTCGGGGGTTTGGGTATTATTTTTTTCTTGCCCGGGCATCTGCCGGGCCCCGCGGAAGCGGGGCCCGGCAGATGCTCAGTGTACGGCGCATCCTGCAAACCACCCCAAACCTACGATAAACCCCCTAGTTGAAATGTGGGGTTTGGCAGGGTCATCGCGAGCTCGCAAGGAGGTTTCGTCGCGAAACCCCTCCTGCGAGCTCGCGACGACGGGCGAAGTTTGACTTCGCTCTCGATGTCGAAATCATGTCGAATATGTTAAATACATGAAACATATTACAGCCGTGCCCATTTTTGCTCGAAAAGCCAAAAACATGGACATTTCTGCATTGTAGCTTCGCGTTACGAGCAAGCAGCGCGAAGCTGCTTGCTCGCAGCGAGCGAGCTCGCTCGACGGGCTCGCTCAAAGCGAGGGTTGAGCCAGACCGGAAAAAAAAGGAAGGGGAGAGGAGAGAAGGGGGGGGCCCTCGAGTGGGGCACTCCAGAAAACCCCAAAGGGGGCACCCGAGTAGGTGGCACCATCACACAAAAAAACCAAAAAACAACAAAAAAGGAGGAGGACAGGGGGTCCTCGAGTGGGGCATTTGAGTAAGGTCCAGAAGGGGTATCCCACTCGCGCCGAGCATCGGAGAACACAAAAAAAAACTGCAAGAGGTCCGAGACAGCATCCACGACGCTGGGGCAGTCGTCGGTCAGCTCCAAGTGGGTGGTTCACCACCTACCGACGCGACGGTGTCTCCGGGGTCCGCATCGGGGACCATGTCGTCGCGCTCTCCTGTACCGTTGATCTCCTGGCCGTCACTCGCGACGGGTGGAAACCATACACACCAACACTCCCCCTGGCTGACACAACTGTCAACATAACGATGTCTGAGCGAAGGCAAGAGATAATGGCTCAGGCAACCAATCATAGCGAACACTGATCAAGCATACCACATCACAATGTCTCCTCGTGACAATGGTGCATCCCACCAAATGCCCGGGTCTCGACCACGCACGAAGTCAACCACACACCTACGTGTCAAACATCATGCAAGAGAGACAGAGAAACAAGGTCTCCTCGTGACCCCTGAAAATCTCTCCGGGTATCCAGGTCTCGACCACATCATGCATGGATCATACATAACACATGTAGGCAATGGGTCTCCACGTCACACTGGTAGAACTCAACAGGTGCGCGGGTCTCGACCAGCATAACCTCGACCATAGCATTGTGCCACACCCCAAGTAACCTCGCTGTCCTCAAAAGGGTGTCAGGCCAAAGCCCACACACCAAGACCGCGCTGCTAAATCGACTGCAACGATGGACATATAACAACTCTGTCCAACTCCTTTCTCGTTGTTAATTTATTGCTCTTTCATCGATGGTCGGCGAGTCCAGAAATCATCGAAATTTGATTCTCATGGTTGATGGGTCGGAGTCCCTTGATTATTCGGGGGACTTAAAAAATTTGGTCGCCAACACGAGGAAAAAAAAAGACATGCGCATAAGTTTCATGTTGATCTCAAACCCTTAGCAGACCCTTGATAAAATGTTTACCTAATGAAAAAACACGTTTTTGGGTTTATTTTTGTGTGGGTTCTCTTTGAACGCATGTGGAGTCACGAACTCCCTTCAAACCTTGCACAATCCTCTTTTGAAAGCATGACAAACCCCTAGATAGAAGAGTTTGTGATAATAGAGGATGATTTATTTTTCATGCGTGGCAGCCTTATGTAATGGAGCATGAACATGGAATCTTCTTTGTTCTTACTTGTCGAGCAATAACCATAGCAATGACGATTGGATGGATGGGTCATTTTTTGCACTTATGGGCAACCATATGGATTCAAAAATTATATGAATTTAATTAAAGGTTTCAAATTAATAACATAATAGATTTTTTTCCTTGATCAGGGCGCAACAATGATTTATAATTGAAATGGTAGAAGAAAAGAATATTGAGCGTTGTTACCTCTTGTAAATACAAGTACATGAGGAGATTAGTTTTTATTTTTCTTCTATAGGAGAAAAAATTCCTTTCTCACGACATATTCCACATCACACCCATAGAAGTTTTTCATATCGGGTCTACTTCTAATGCATCTTTGGTGCCTTCGTGATCCTCCTCCCTCTTGTTATATATGTGCAGGTGGAATATAAGACTTCACGTCCCTGATTGTTCCACGTGCGCACACACCAAAGAGACCACATTGCCTTGTCGCGAACCCCACACGCGTTCGTGTGAAACGTCTGAGTTGAGTACAGTTTCCACTTTTGCAGATCGAAATATGCATGATCCCCACTGTCTTCGTGGAAGCTCCCGCCAAAATACTAACGGTAGATTTAATTCCCGCCATTGGGACGGAAATTTTAAGGCCCCGAAGCGCAATGGCAGCGGGGGATAGGCTGCGTGATCCTGCCGTCGCAGCATCATCGTGACTGTTGGGCGGACCGCTTCGGCCTCGGGGACCCCGCGGCAGAGTCATCGAGGCGAGCTGCAGCAGCCCACCGCCTCAAGATTATCTTGCTGCGATGCAGTCTGCTGCAGCGGGTCAGGCGTGTGGGACCTGTGGGATGCACTCACCGTGAGCCTCACGGCTGCGCGTGTGCAAAAAAGAAAGGCTGATTACGCTGCCGCCGCAGCACTGCAGCAACACCATCGTCCGTCCGCCTGGGGTCGACGGCCATCGTCTTTCCCCGCAGGCAGTCAGGCAGGCAGGCAGGCAGGCAGGCAGGCCACTCCAGATTGGGGTTTCGCTTGCATGGCTGTCAAGACTAGCCGATACGCCTAGGCGAGGTGTAGAGAAACACTTCAGCTCACTAAACCTTTAACGCTCGCTGTTGGAAGAGCGCAAGCAAATACCAGCCGACATGGCCCCGAGCGGGGGTTCCTGCTGCCTTTTTGGTTCCCCAAGCGCTAAGTCGGATACGGAAGCAAGCCCTTCAGCCCAGCAGCGCACTTCATGCACTGATCCCGGCACCTGCAACGTTTTTGGGCTTGACAGCAACGGCAGCACCGGCAACCATGCGATGCTCGACTCTCTTCTTCCTCTTCCCCCAGCTGCGCTGAACTGCAACGAAGTCGCCACTTCTCAGACTTCGGCTGTGAATAGCCCCGGCATGAATCTGGAGCCGAGCGACCCATCACCGGCTGGCCTTTCGGGAGCGAGTGTATCTAGCAGCGTCAAGCAGCTGCAAGCCATGTTCCAGCAGAAAGCACTGGCAGCCCCAGGAAAGGTTCCTGTCCCTTCAGCAAACGCCACTGGCTCCCGTGGTAGCAGTCCGGGTCCTGGGAAACGCAGCATTCCTTCCTTCTTCCGTAAATCCATAAACGATGGCTCCAGTGGTGCCCATGCGCCGCCGACCTCGCTGAAGCCGGAGTTGGTCAGCGGTGCAGGGAATTCGACGGAGGCAGACGGCAGCGATTCAGCCACCGGTGAAGGGATGCCGTGCCCTAGAGCAAACTTGGATGCGACGTCAGCCGATTTGAAGCAGCAGCAACCCAAGTCCGAGCTTTCAGCCGTCTCGGTTGAAGGCAAACCTCCTGAAGCGAGTATTCCCTTCAACGTTTCCGGCATCTCCTTTGCTGATCGTCTTCGTGCTCTGAAGGAGGATAACCAGCCTAACGAGCCCGAAGACGGCGGAAGTGCAGAACAGAATCATTCCATGCTAGCAGACCATACATCGGAAGGAGGAAGATTCCTGCCACTTGTGAGCGGTGACATGGAAGAGTCCATCTCCTCGCTGTCATCCGATGACTTGGTGCCATCAGCTGCTGACGCCAGCCCTCCTCCCTCTGCCAAAACAGGAGAAGCTCCGTGGACCGCAGGCCTTTCCAAGAGCTCGAAGGATACAGAAGCAAGAGCTGCGGATCTTGATGACACCGACGTGGCACCAGCAATGGAGAGAGCTCGCAGCAGCGTGTCAAACATGGAGACAACGGGGAGCACCGTGCATGTCAAGGTCGTTCAGGAAGGTCCTGCGAGTGTGCATGATGAAGCCGACCATGCAACGGCAGTTGGGACAGGGCTGGAAACAGCAGTTGACGCAGAGAGCATGCCTGACAGTTTGCCTTCGAGCCACTCTGAGAGTGAAGCCAACCGACCGGAAAATGCCGGACATGCAAACACGGAAGCTACTGCCACGGAGCCTGAGGAGGAAAAAGAGGAGAATTGGGGAGAAGAACTGTTCGAAGTGGAGGAGAAAACTGACGATGTTACGGTCAATTCAGAAGGACCAAGCGGTGAGGATGCTGGGACGAGGGCGAGTGGTGAGCGGATTTTGAAGTCCGCTGGAGACGACGGACCTTATGTCTACACTGGGGGAGAACGTGAGCACACAAGCCAGAGAACGGCTAGCAGGGACGATGGGGAGGGTGAAGGTGAGTTGGGTGACCACTCAGACCATGGAGGAACGGTGTACGGCCATGCTGCAGGTCATCCCAGTTCACCTACAGTACAAGAATCCTCTTCCGGAGGGATAGACCAGCCAGATGTCGAACAGGTGGTGCAGGGCGTTGCTTGCGCTCTTGACACTACTGCAGTGACAGTTGAGAGCGTGGGAGGCGGAAATGAGCCAGAGAACAAAGCTGACTCTCCACTGCAGCATCTTGCCCCAGGAACGTGGAAGGGACAGATTCATGGTAGCACGGACGAGGAGGAGGAAGATGGCAAGAGCAACCGGAGGAGCAGCAGCAACAGCAACGCAAGTGGGAGCCCTCTGCCTTCAGGATCCGCAACCAAAGTGGAGGCCACGCCGGCGAGGGAGGGAGCTGAAAGCAAGGAACAACACGTGACAGGGGGTCCCTCACTCAACAAAGTAGACTCTGCGAAGGAAGGTGAGGATCTGCTTCCTTCTATGGGCACGGGACAGATGGAGGAGAGCGGCATGACAACTGTTGAAGCCAACAGCGGTTGCAGAGCAGACAACACAGTCATCCTCCATCCAGGCGATTGTGAGAGTGTCCAACAGATAATAAATGACGCTCATGGGATACCCTCTACAGCTCGCCGTGAGTCCAGCCCTGGCACAAATGAGTTCAGAGGCTTTCAAGTTCAGCCCCAGGGGGACAGAGAGCCTGGTACAAGCAACGCAGCTGATGGCGACCAAGAAGCAAGAGCTGTTGAGGCAGACAACAATGGTGATCATCGGGTTTCTCTTACAGGTACCGAGTATGAGAGCTGCCTGAGTTCCCCACCTCACAGCAGCAGCAGCAGCAGCAACGACACTAGTGATCACAACTTAATAGCTGGCGAAAGTGCACGAAGCAGCGCAGATGATGATAAGTCCGAGGAAGGTGAAGGAGAGTGTCTACATGAAGCCGATGATGCCGACAACAATGGCCCAAGAATAAGCTGGTGGAGCAGCATTGATGTTGCACCGCCTTGCCCTCAGGGGAGCATGTCAGAGGTGTCTGAAGCAACAGAACCACCATGTGACTCGTCAGTCTGTGAGCAGCCTCTGGGCACAGCACCAGATGTGATTTCTGGGGACATCAGATTTCCAGATGGAGGGGATGAGAAGGACCTCACGTCCGACAGAGGAAAGTCATTGGATGGCTTGTCAACCACTGATGCTTTGGACGCGCAATTGGCTGACCCGTCAAGTGCATCAGAGACAGCAGACATCCTGAAACCGTGTGAAGGTAAGAGCGCGTCTTCTTCAACCTCGCCTTTTGTGCAGTGAGGGCAGATGTGGATGCCCTGATGCTGTATCTGCATGATAGCCCTTTTTGTTGAGCTTGGACATCCTGAAAGGGGCTTCCAAGTTTGTCACTTGCTGTTGCACTTATGTGCCCTATTAATGTCAATGTGATTGCTGTGCATGCACGCAGATATGTTCGAGCACATCAACAAGATCACCAAGAACTTCCATCACGAGCGAGACAGACGCAAAGAAGCCACTGAGTACATTCTGAAGCTGAAGGAGGAGATTCAGGGGCTGAATGCAAAGATTCAGGAGTTGAGGGGAGATGTCCAAAAGCATTTGAGAGTGCAGAAGCAGACAGAGGCGTTCTGGGGGGACCAAGCATTGAAATCCAACAATCGCATTGATGAGGTAGGCCTGTGCTGGAGCGGTTTGAGTTTCTTGACAAGAGGGTGTGGTAGATGCAGGAGAGGCCCTGAATTGGCACAGCTGCTAGTGCCTTCATCTGCTTCTTTCCAGACGGCACTGCTTTTCCGGGAATACACACTGGAACTTCTTGCTTATTCCTTGGTCACTCACACACTGTCCTGCTGCTGTGTTTCAGCTAGCGTCAAAACTCAGCAGCAAGGAAATGGAGGCAAAGGCCCTGGGCGCTCAACTTGAGAGAAAACTGAAAGAAGCTCAGGAGCTGAAGGCGCAACTGGTGAGCAGGGAGAAGGAGGTCACCAACACGAGGTCACTCCTGGTCCAGATGAAGAAGGAGCTCACTGCCGCACAGGATGACGGCAAGCGCAAGGCTTCCGCGCTTGCAGCGTCAGGTGGGTGATAGGCACGTGGGATGGGGAGGAAATGTTGGTGGCTTTCAGTACATCCTGAGTGTTTTCTGCACCTCCCCATGCTGGAAACGATGGTGCATGTTGCGGCTGCCAACATGGTGCATGTTGCAGGTGTGGTTCTGGCTGAGAAGGAAGCGGCGCTGGAAGATTTGAGGGAGCGTGAAGCTAGTCATGCTGCGCAATGTGTCTCCAACCTGGCTGAGATACAGGTGAGATTGAGCTTGACTGAGTGAGACTACATTTGGTTGCAAACAGAGCATTCTCAAAGAGTGCATGTGTTAAGAGAAACAAGCAAGACTTCGCTGCTCAGGTCCATCGCTGAACCTTGTCGGGTCTGTGTCCTGTCCAACTGTATCCTTGCAGATGCTTAAGGAGGACCTGAAAGCTGTCGACGCCCTGTCAAGGGACTTGCAGCAGGAGCTGGCAAAGAAGTTCACCAAGGTGGAATCTTCTCTGAAGGCTCTGGGTACGTTCTAGTCCGGGCAGTTCTGGAGAGGAGAGACGGTGTAAGAACGCATGGTAGCTGCTCAGAATGTTGGCCACATATTTCTGACAGATGACTCCTGTCCCATGTGCAGATGCTGAGAAGGAGAAATGGCGGAACCTCTTCATTCAAGAATGTGCTAAACGTCGCGCAATCCACAACAAGATGATGGACCTGAAAGGTTAGACGGTTGCACCTGGTGCTTTGTTCCCTTTTGCACCAGGGGTGGCTGGAGCTGCGTTACAGCTGATGTCGTTGTGTGGTGCACGCACATGCAGGGAGCATCCGTGTGTTTTCACGCACACGCCCAGTGCTGGAGAAGGAAGTGACAGCAGGCGAGAAGGTGGCTGTGACTCATGGGGAGGACCTTCAGGAAGGCCGCCTCACTGTTCGCTCAAGCACCACCGGGAAAGTGAAAGACTTTGAGTTCGACCATGCGTTTGCACCCCATTCCACACAAGGTGAGGAGGAGGCTCTCATGTGAGAAACTATGCTCCATGTTCTGCGTATGAAACCTGGCGGCATATGAATGCTGTTTGCCAGCTCTCTCCACTCTTGAAACGCCTCCTCGTCTCTCACCCCATACCCCCCCCCCCCCCCCCCCCCCCCCCCCCCCCTTCCCCCACCCACTCCCACCCGCACCCGCCTATTGTAGCCCCCCTGGCTCACCCTGCATTCATCCCCTTTCGCTGCATTTTATGTCGTCTTTGCACACAACCATGATGACACGGTGTTTACTGCTACATTGATGGAGGGAAAGGTCAAGGATGCTGAGTTGCATCGTCTCACGTGGTCCCAGGTCCACTCTGACTCTGTGGTGTTCTTGGCAGAGCACGTATTCAATGAGGTTTCTGACGTGGTGCACAGCGTGATGGATGGGTACAACGTGAGCATCCTTGCCTACGGCCAGACAGGCACTGGCAAGACACACACCATGGAGGGTGACGGCGCTCGCCCAGGCATCAGTTTCCGGACACTGGACTTGTTGTTTAAGATCAAGGAGGAGCGTCGCGATCATGCTGAGTACACTGTCACCATCTCTGTGATCGAAGTTTACAAGGAACAGATCCGTGACTTGCTCGCTTCTGGGGACCAAGAATCGGCAGGCACTAAAAGGTGAGGGAACAGAGACCTTGGGTGAATCCGATCCCTAGTACGTGCTATCAGAAGCGAGTGCTTAACCTTTCCTTTCTGGGTTCAACTCTTTGTTACACATCATCATGCAGGCTCTAATCCAGTCTTTTCGTGCTCCTTGCATTTCCTTCTGTGGCTGTGTTTCCGCATAAGTGGCTTCCAAAACACAGTTCTCTGTGATTTTCTGTGACTGTCTCTTTTCCCTAATGCTTGTCCAGTACTTTTCACATGACGTGCTCCTGCCTGTTCCGTCTTTCTGTCTGCATTTCTTTGCTTGGGACTGACGTTGTGCAGCAAGCTGGACGTGAAGCAGAGTGCTGACGGGAAGCACTTCATACCAGGGCTGGTGGAGATGGAAGTGGCAAGCGTGGAGGAGGCGTGGGCTGTGCTGCGGAAAGGTGCAAGCGCCCGGGCTGTGGAAAGCACCAAGTGCAACGAGCAGTCAAGCCGTTCGCATTGGTGAGCCCCGGCTTGTTTTTTTTTCTGGCAAAACAAACAAGACGGAAGGAATTTCTCATTGTTTCCATGAAGCGATGATGTGGTTCTTGTATCAGTTTTCATCTAGTTTCTGTTGCTCTCCCTTACCTTTGAGGGTCTGGATTTGCGAGCAGTCCCAGCATTGAACAAACTGGTTGTTATCTGTTGTGGCAGCCTTGTCTGCATCAACGTCCGGTGCCAAGCCTTCAACATCACTGGTACCACCGCGATTGCCAGTGCCGGTCCCTCAGACCCAACAGCAGCAACTACAGCCATAACATCATCCAAGGCGATTGGCCGAGGGGCTGCCGTTGCCCTGCCAACAGCACCGACCCGTAGCCGCCTGTGGCTCGTAGACCTGGCAGGCAGTGAGCGCGTGGGCAAGAGTGAGGTCACTGGAGATCGCTTGACAGAAACCAAGAGCATCAACTCATCGCTGCTTCATCTAGGTGATGTCTTCCATGGGCTGGCCAACAAGGCCAGCTTTGTCAACTTCAGGTTCGTGCTCTCATCGGTTCCTCATATGTGGCCAGGGCAGGGGGAAGGGGAGCTGGACAAAACATCTGATTGAAAGCCTCTAGTGGTGTTGATGCCGGTTGCCATGCTTCTGGTTTCATTTTTTTCCGTCCATTGTCGTTCTGCTCATTTAACATCAGTCTATCGTTCCCTTGATCACTCCCTCATCCATGCTTTCCCTTCCTCCTGCTGCACCGTCACCTCCTTGCATTTAGGCAAGGCACGCACTTGCTGGGCACCTACTCGTTCTGAAGCCTGCAGTTGTCATTGGTGTGCTTCGGCGGCTGCACTGGATTCAATGGTGGCATGCACTTACGTGAGCTTACGTAATTCCTTGTGCTTGCAGGAACTCAAAGCTGACGATGCTCCTCCAAGACTCACTCGGTACGTGACCATGACACAAGCACATACTCGTCTGAGCGGGTGAATGAACTCGTCGTGCTCATGGAGCCCAGAGATTATGTCCTGACTAGGTGGACTGATGTTTGGCAACCACCAGTGAGACCCATCAGATTGCAACCAGGGACAGGCACACAGAGAGCTCTCAGCCTTCCTCGTCGATTATGTGTGCAAGGCAAAGGGCTAAAGTAGGTGCTGCGTGTTGATGGGCAGGTGGTGAGGCAAAGGTGGTGATGCTCGTGCACATCAGCCCTTGCGCCAAGGACTCACAGGAGACGATGGCCACGTTGCAGTTTGGGAGTAAGGTGCGCGGCGTCGAGCTGGGACCGCTGCGCAAGCAGGTCGACGTCCATGCACTGCGAGCACTGGTAAGCACTAAGAGAAATAATTTTACGCGGGTTTACTGCATTTACTACTGCTGCCATTGTTGTTGTGACCCTTGCTGCCTCTGCTGCTGCTGCTGCTGCTCCTGCTGCTCCTGCTGCTGCTGCTGCTGCTGCTGGCAGTGGGGCTGCTCCTGCTACCTCTGCACCAGTGAACCTATGTTGCACTGCTCATCTGTCTCACAGGGACTCATGTGCATCTATCCATATCTGTTTTCAGTGCATTGTCGCATTTCTTGACGTGTCACAACCCCCCCCC
>SZWC01000859.1:89285-118028 GCA_023375785.1 Penium margaritaceum | reverse complement strand
TCTCCTCCGGGAGTTCAACTCCCTGCACATGGGGGAGACTGAGACGGTCACTGCCTACTGGCAGCGGGCGGAGGACATCCTCCGTCGTCTCGGCACATCTGCTCCGCCCCCTCTGTCCGCGCTCCTCACCATAAAGCGCGGCGCCACTAGCGACTACGCCGACGTCTTTGTACATTACCCCCAGGACGTCCTCTCCACCATGGCGACCCAGGGCACCCTCATGCCCTGGGCATACGAGCTCTTCCTCCGTATTGAGGAAGCTCGCCAGGAGTCCCAGCTCCATCGTACGGAGGCGCTTGCATCCCCTGCCGTCGCCTCCCCCGCTGTCGCCTCCCCTGCCGTTGCCTCCGTGGCCGTCGCCTCCCCCGCCGCAGCAGCCTCATCGTCGTCGGGGAAGAAGAAGAAGAACCGAAACAAGAAAGGCAAGGGTCAGCCGCAGCAGAAGCAGCAGTAGTTGTCGACAGGTTCCAGTGGTGGTGGCTCGGTCTGCCACAACTGTGGTCAGCCCGGGCATGGCTGGTACACGTGCCCTATCCCGACGGACGAGGCGCGCATCGTCGCTACCATGCGACGCCTCTGCCGCCGTCGCCGGTCACTCCGACAGCTCCGCCTGTCCCGCAGACACCCGCGCCGCAGCAGTACTACCCGCAGCCGTCGGCGCCCCCGCTTCCTTCACCAGCGTAGCTCTCCTACTACCCGAGCTCCGGTGCCGTCACTCCGCACTCCGTCTACACTCCCGGGCCCTCCTCCCGTGAGCGTCAGCTGGAGCAGTTCATCGCTCTCCAGCTCGGCCTGCCTCGCCCTCCTCCCCAGGGAAGTGCGAGTTGCATCACCTCCTGCTCTGCTGCCCAGCCCTGCATGACTGAGACTGAGCTGCGGTCATGTCCCGTTTCATCGTCTGTCTCATCGTCGCCCGTGGTTTCCTCCGCCCCTCTCCTTGATGATATTGCTTGGCTTGACGATTGGCAGTCCCGTTTCGCGCCTCCGTCCACCGCGTCTGCGTCCCTCGCCTGTTGCCATGTGACCGTTAGCGATCTAGCGACCCCGGTCCAGGATCCTGCTGAGACCTGGATCATCGACTCCGGGGCCACGCATCACATGACGGCCTCTCGTGAGGTCTTCAGCATGCTCGGTCCCGTCGGCGATGTCTCCGGTGTCCGGACGGGTTCTGGGCAGGTGTTACCTGTCTGTGGTGTTGGCGTCGTTCGTTTTCGTGGTCCTGCCGGTGACGTCTTTCTGACCGATGTCCTCTTCGTCCCTGGTCTCGAGCTCAGCCTCCTGTCCGTGACTGCCTTTGACCGCATGAGCATGGATGTCGTGCACTCGCGTGGTGTTGGCACTGTGTTGTTGCGTCTGTCTGGTCTTGTCGTCCTGCACGCCACCGCCCGTGGCAACCTGTGGCATGTTCCCCGTCTCTCCTCCTCTTCTCCCGTCGCCTCCTTGTCGGCCGCCACAGGCCATGTGCTCGTCACCAGCACGCTTTCTCCTTGCACCGCCGCCTCTGCCACGTCCACTCTGCCGCTGTGGACAGCATGCTTCGCACCCAGCCTGCCTCGAGCCTTGACCCGGAGACTTTTCCTCTCCCGTGCCCCACAGAGTGCATTGACTGCGCTCAGGGGAAGATGCACCGGTCCACGTACCCCTTGTCTGCCTCTCGTGCATCCGCCCCCCTCGACCTTGTCCACTCGGATGTCATGGGCCCTCTCCCCACCGAGTCGGTCGGCGAGCATGGCCGCTATGTACTCACCCTCAGGGACGACTACTCTCGCTTTCGCTGGGTCTTCTGTCTTAGGCAGAAGAGCAATGTCGCCCGGGCCATCCAGGACTGGCTTGTCCTCGCCGAGCGCGCGTGTGGCCGCTCCCTTCGCCGCTTTCGCTCCGATCGCGGTGGCGAGTACATGGGTGAGGCCACGACTTTCTTTGCCTCCCGCGGGATCCACCACGAGACTTCGTCACCCTACACTCCTGCCCTGAACGGTGTCTCCGAGCGGTGGAACCGGACTATGGCCGACGCCGTCCGCACCATGCGTGTCGAGTCTGGTCTTTCCGAGGGCTTCTACTTTGAAGCCATGGCTTACATGACCTGGGTCTGGAACCGGATTCCCCACGGTCCCCTTCCCCGTCAGTCCACCCCGTACCAGCATTGGTGCGGTCAGCGCGCTGACCTCCGCCCCGCTCGCGTCTGGGGTTGTGTCGCCATTGTCTGGCTGCCCGCCCCGCAGCAGGGCGGCAAGCTCGCCCCCCGCGGCCGTCCCTGCACCTTCCTCGGTGTCTCTCGCCAGTCCAAGGTCTGGCGCTTCTGGGACCCCTCCCGGCACTGCATCGTCGAGTCCCGGGATGCCCTCTTCTTCGAGGACCTGTTTCCTCGTGACCTCATTCGCTCCGGCTCGTCTGTGTCTATCCCGTCGCGTGGGGGAGTGGTGAGTCCGTCCTCCGTCCTACCGCGTCCGGGTGACACATTCGCCGGTCCCCCCGGGCCAGCTGTCCCAGCCGCGTCCGCTGGTCCCCCCGGGCCAGCTGTCCCAGTCGCGTCCGCTGGTCCCTCCGGGCCAGCTGCCCCAGCCGCGTCCACTGGTCCCTCCGGGCCAGCTGCCCCAGCCGCGTCCGCTGCTCCCTCCGGGCCAGCTGCCCCAGCCGCGTCCGCTGGTCCCTCCGGGCCAGCTGCCCCAGCCGCGTCAGCTGGTCCCTCCGGGCCAGCTGCCCCAGCCGCGTCCGCTGGTCCCTCCGGGCCAGTTGTCCCAGTCGCGTCTGCTGGTCCCTCCGGGCCAGCCTCCCCAGCCGCGTCCGCTGGTCCCTCCGGGCCAGCTGTCCCAGTCGCGTCGGCTGGTCCCTCCGGGCCAGCCTCCCCAGCCGCGTCTGCTGGTCCCTCCGGGCCAGCTGACCCAGTCGCGTCTGCTGGTCCCTCCGGGCCAGCCTCCCTAGTCGCGCCCGCTGGTCCCTCCGGGCCAGCCTCTCCAGTCGTGTCCGCGGATCTCTCCGGGACGACAGCCCTAGTCGTCTCCACTGGCCCATCAGACTCAGCGTCGTCGCACGCCTTGCCACGCTACACACGTGGCCCCGGTGGCAGCCTCCGACCCAGGCCGTCGGTGAGCGTGAAGACCGTCGCACCGCGCTCGGTGGCGCCTCGACCCCCCGTGGCTCCACATGCCTCCTCCACTCCCACGGTCGTGAGTGGGGACCCTAGCACCAAAGCCCTGGGCCTGACCACCGCGGCCATCATTGCAGATCTGCACCCGGGCTCCGCATTGGGCTACGCCATGCTCCATCACGAGCATCGGCACGCTGTCGTGGCTGCCCTTGCACGCATCCCACCTGGGGCGCGAGAGGCACATGCTCTCTCAGTTCGCTCCACAGCACGCCCGGAGGACCCAGCCACCTTGCGCGAGGCACGAGCCTCCCCTGAGGCCACACACTGGGACGTTGCTTGCGCCGATGAGCTCGCTGCCATCCGACAGCACCACGTGTACGACCTCGTCGACCTTCCTCCAGGTCGGAAGGCCATCGGCGCCAAGTGGGTCTTTCGGCGCAAGTGGAAACCTGACGGGTCCTTGGACAAGTACAAGGCCCGCCTCACTGCAAAGGGGTTTGCCCAGGTCCCTGGGGTCGACTATGACCAGATCTTTGCCCCAGTTGGCCGGTTCTCCACCAGCCGGGCGCTCTTCAGCCTGGTCGCCCAGCATGGGTGGGAGNCCATGGTTCACTGGAGGGTGAGGAGCTTTACATGGTGCAGCCACCAGGCTTCGACGATGGCACCGGGAGAGTGTGGCGCCTGCGTAAGGCCCTCTATGGCCTGAAGCAGTCGCCTCGGTGCTGGAACCAGGAGATCAGCAGCACGCTCCTTCGTGGTGGGCTCCAGCGCAGCACCGTAGACCCTGCACTGTTTGTCAGTCCGCGAGGCCAGACCTTCGCTGCTATTCTAGTGTACGTCGACGACCTCCTCATTGCGTCGCCAGACACGGCTGCCATCCAGCGCGTCAAGGAACTGCTGCACGCCACCTACCAGATGAAGGATCTCGGGTCTGCCCGAGTCTTCCTGGGCATGGAGCTCGAGCATGATCGCTCCCAGGGCATTCTCCATGTCCATCAGGCTGCTTATGTGCAGACTCTGTCCACTCGCTTCGCCGAGGACCTGCCACTCGTACCGAGCGCATCCTCACCCATGTCGCCCGATGGCCAGGTGAAGTTGAAGAGTCTTGACCCAGCTGTTGTGGGGGAGCCAGTTGACGTGACCGCGTACCTGCGAGTCATCGGGTCATTGATGTTCCTGGCGACGACGACGCGTCCAGACATCGCGTTCGCCGTCAACCTCCTGGCCCAGTTTTCTCAGGAGCCGCGTCACCTCCACCACGAGGCCGCGATCCGAGTACTCTCGACTCCTCGGCGAGGTCTCATGTTCCGCCGTCAACCGTCTGTTCTCGCAGTGGGCTACACCAACAGCGACTGGGCCGGCAGCCCGGACGGTAAGAGTCGCACAGGCTGGATCTTCCTGATTGGCGACACGGCTGTGTCCTGGCGCAGTGGCAAGCAGGGGTGCATTGCACGCAACACCGCTGAGGCTGAGTACGTGGCTCTTGGATCAGGCGCGTGTGAGAGTGTGTGGTTGCGTCGTCTGCTGTCTGAGTTGCGCCAGTCTGTCCCATCCATCACGCTGCATTGTGACAATGAGAGTGCCATGGCCATCGCCGACAATGATGGCGTACATCACACACGCACAAAGCACATCAACGTCGAGTATCACTATGTGCGTTCATTGTTGCATGACGGCAGCATCAGCATCGTGTGCGTTGAGACAGCACGGCAGTTGGCTGACTTCCTGACCAAGGCACTGAAGTGCGACTCGTTCAAGAAGGCTGTGAGTTCGGTCGGCGTACGTCCTTGAGTGGCTCTCTCTTTGTATCTGCCTACGTCTCTGCATGCCCTGGGGGAGTCTGGATGTTGACCGTGTCCCTGTCCACCCATGTGCACTACGCCTGTGAGTCATGGGGGAGTGTTGGTTTTTTCGCATCTCTCATTGTGCTCTTTTGTGTCCTCCCGGCTTGTGTACATCGGCGTGCAGATGACTGACGGCGAGACTCGACGCTGATGGAGTGTCGTCCGGTGGAGCTGACGCACGCTGAGGTCTTCTCGCAGTTCGCTGGAGCCTCCTCTCTCAGGCGACGCGCTCAGCTCCATCGGCAGGCCTCCTCGGCGGTCGTGCTGCCGGCGGTCATTGACACCGCATTTGCTGCTTGCATGCGTCCAGCGCGTCCCATTGCGTCTGCATCGTCATGCACTGCCTAGGGTCCCAGTTGCATGTTGCATGGCCCTGTTCGGCAGCATAAACCGTTGTGGGCACTATCTGGGTTTAGGCTGCCATAACTCCTCGCTACTATTTTTCTAGCAGATTCTGACCGCACGGCTGCGTTCGCAGCGGCGGTATTATGGTATGGTCCAGTTTTCAGGCAAAACGGACGACGCCCGGGTTTTGGGCTNCATGCGTCCAGCGCGTCCCATTGCGTCTGCATCGTCATGCACTGCCTAGGGTCCCAGTTGCATGTTGCATGGCCCTGTTCGGCAGCATAAACCATTGTGGGCACTATCTGGGTTTAGGCTGCCATAACTCCTCGCTACTATTTTTCTAGCAGATTCTGACCGCACGGCTGCGTTCGCAGCGGCGGTATTATGGTATGGTCCAGTTTTCAGGCAAAACGGACGACGCCCGGGTTTTGGGCTGTCGGCTGCCTGGCAGGCCTCACCGAGAAAACCTGCCAGCCTGAACTGAGCTATTTTCTGATTGGCTGTTGAACTGAGTAACAAGCTCTACAGAGCTGGGGGGGGCCTAGAACTTGGAGGGGTCTCCCATTGTTGTTCATTCTTCATTCCTAATCAGTCATTGTCAGTTTTCAGCTGCTTTCTGGCGCTAACTCTGGCGCGCGCGTTTCTGAGTAACAAAACCCAGAGCTTCCAGACTTAGACTCTAGAGCAGCAGACTGAGGGGGCAGCTGACCTAAGCAACGAGCGTGGAAGCCCGCACGCTGCATCAACAACGCTGCTGCCCCAACACGCTGCATAGTTTCCTTCTTGTATTTCCATGGTTGAAGTCGTCATCTTTCTGAAACGACGACATGCCATCGTCACCACCGCCTCAGTACGAGTCACGATCGTGCATGGTTGGGAAGTAACGTCTTCTATACTTCAAAGGGGGTTTCAATTTAACGTTGACGGGCGATAACGGTTGCCACACGCATGCCACGTCGACTGTCACATCCGGAGTTCCGGTCCCATGCATTCGCCAACGATGACGCGGAATGCCAAAAAAAAACCACGTCGGCGCATAGTGAGTGTGTGCTCCCACAGCCAGGGAACCGGCCCAAGGTTCGATGTTCCCTACAACGGTCACCGTTAGTAGCAGCATGGGACATGATGTCTCGCGGTTCACCATGGTACATGCCATGCTCAACAACATCCATGCCATCGCTTCATGTGTCACTGGCCATGTGGCCTCTGGCGGATGGCGGGCATCAACGCTTCTCGTACGAGCCTCTCTACGATCCCATGCTTCCTTCATTGCGACCCATGCCCGGTAGGCAACGAAGGGGTCTCTGAAGTATGGAGTACCCCACCCACGACCATCACCGCAGTTGGCCCGTCCCTCGGATGACATGTCGTCTGAGCCTAGGAGGTCGGGTCGACCCAAATCACAGGTTGTCGCTCCTTGAACAAAGATGATGTAGGCACAACGACGTTTTATGTATTGTTTGGTGTGGCAGACGACACTGCAAACGGGTACATTAAACCGGTTCGCAAGGTGAGTCAAACGTGAACGTAAACTTGGAGTTACCATGTGCAACGCTCATGGTTGACGGTGGCTAAGAGACTTATTCGGCGAAATGTGATTGGCACTAAAACCGTGGATCCGGGCATCCTACGGCAGGGCATCCATGGCGTCTGTCCGTCTAGTCAGCAAATACTTGGTAGCAATTGCATCGAGAATGGAGTATGTCGTCGGCGCCTATGAGTGGTCCTCCGTTGCACGCTGATGGCCTGATACCGTAGCATGCCACGTAGCCGACGTGAAGATGTACTTTACAGATGAAGATGATTCTCCCACTAGGGTCCCATTCTGTTGTTGTCGCGATATACGGACCTGCCTCCGGCCAGCATGAAAAGTGGGTATGGGAGTCGGGTCGTAAAACGTGGGTAAAGCGTGTGTCCTTTTTTATCTTTGGGCATATTGCGCACTGATTAAAAAGTTCGAGGAAAACGGAAGGGACCTGCCAAAAAGTGGGCATAGTAGTCATCTTTTCCCAAGATTGGCTGATATGGAACCTTTTCAAATGGTGGCTTAAAAGGAATACCCCCAACATAAAACCCTACACCGTAATGGAGGGTTTGCGTGTCGAAAAAAAAGGGTCATCGCTCCATCGCGATTGAGCAAAAATGCCCATTTCAGATTTTTTTTTACGGCACACAAAACACCTCAAGTTTGCACGACAAAAACTTTCAAACCCAACCCCGAATTACATTTGGGGTTGAGGGTTTTATTTTTTGCACGAGCATCTGCTGGGCCCCGCGGTAGCGAGGCCCAACACATTCCCTTTCAACGCATGGGGTGTCTCGGACCCCTCACGCAAACCCCACACAAACCCCTCCATCGAACAATCACAAACACATCGAAAGTGAAATTTTTTATTGTTCAAGGGGCCTGATGATGTCATCACTCCGACGCTGCATTTCATGCAGCGACGACATGGTGTTCGCGAGTTTTTTTTTATGTTGTTTTTCTTCTACCTGTGGATATATCAGTGTTAAAGTTAAAATTCGCTGGATATGGCGTTGTTAAAGAGCGGTCACTTGATATGGGGGACTTATTCACGAAATCAGTGGCTATATGGTCACACCCCCGTTCTAGATGTATGTGAGTAAATAAACTCTACAAGTGGGCATATTTGTCTTACATTCATGGCCCATCACACTGCAACTTTCTGATTTTGACGTTGATGTCCATGCCAATCTTGGTCAGCTGCCCCGATCTCCAGGAAGAATGCCACGAAGCTTCGTAGTCTTGCTACCGCTAGTGTGGTGACATGGTCCATTCAACAAACGTATTAGCAAGCAAGGAGGTGTAGGGAACAACAAGGGTTGGGCTAGGGAGACATGCACAATTTCATAAGCTTCAATAGCTTAGCATGCAGGGAGAAATGACACCTAACAAGTACAAAACATAGATAACTGCCACGATGCAAGGCGGGTGATCTTCAGCTTGTCCTGAAACCAGCCCAAAACCACTATTTTGGCCTTAACTCGTCACATTCATCCGAATGCAGAATGGGTTACTATACGAGATACCCGAATAGTAGAAATATAAAATTGATTCGCCCATCGTCGGGCGAAAAATAACTTAACTACCCATCAGCCGCCGCTACCACCACGCCAGTAACAAAGAAAACAGACAAAAATGCATGGCGAGACCACATGCCATGCGCTGACGATGCATGGTATGTGGCACCCTCCGCTAGTATCACAAACCCCTTCATTGAAGGGTTTGTGATACTAGCGGGGGGAGGTTTGCTTAGAGTTTGAGGGAAGTTCGAGACTCCCCATGCGTTGAAAGGGAACCTACTGGGCCCCGCTATCGCGGATAGCGGGGCCCAGCAGGAGCCCGCGCAAAAATAAAACCCTAAAACCTCGAATGTAATTCGGGGTATGGTTTGAATGCGGTTTGTGTGTTAAAATAATAGGTTTGCGTTTACAAGAAATTATCCAAAATGAAAGAAGGGCGTTTTCGCTCGATCACGAGGGAGCGATGACCGCTTTGTTTTTGTTTTTTTGTCACGCAAACCCCCCAGTTCGATTTAGGGTTTTATGCTTGAGTCCAATTATTTCTCCAATTCAATCCTTATGAAAATGCAGCTTCGTCTTTGCTTTCACACTGTGAAGATGGATGAGTCCGGATCCATGATTGACAACAACAACATGGTGAAGTGTTTCTCTAATAAGCTTACTACGATTGAGGACCCTGATCAGGAGCGTGTGCTCATGCTAACCATCCTCTATGGCCTTCCTAGTAGCTACAATCCTCTCATTGCTGCCCTGGACCAGCGTGGCAACAAGGTCTCCCTCAACGATCTGGAGGAGAGCCAAATGTTTGAGGAGAAGCGGCGCAAGGGAGAGGAGGGCAGAAGCGGACTGGATGTCGCTCTCATCACCAACTCTGGTCATGGGGGTGGTGCTGCACCAACCAGGAGCAATGGTGGAGGAGGGAAGAAAAAGGGTAAATGCCACTACTGCAAGAAGCCGGGCCATTGGGTGTGCGGATGTCAGAAGTAGAAGGCGGATCTTGCGGCTGGAGTGGGAGCGGGAAATGATTCGGATGCTTCCACAAATGCAGCAGATTGAGAGAGTGGATTAATGACAACCATCTAGGTCCTGCATGTCTCTGACACCACCGCCTTGTTTTGGATCATCGACTCAGGAACCATGCAGCACATGACGTGTCGACGGGAGTAGTTTGCTCTCTACACCACCATTGAGCCTCGTCGGGTGTACATGGAGGACAATCATGTGCAAATGGCGGTTGGGGAGTGTGAGATTGTATTTGGTACTTCCGTTAAGGGAAAGCACATGGAACGCCATGTGAAGGAGGTGCTCCATGCTCCGGGGCTGGCAGCTAACCTCCTCTCTGTTTCTTCTTTCATATCCGAAGGCATGCAAGATCACTTTAAGAATGGTGGTTGCACCATCTCTGCATGTGCAGGCCATGTGCTTGCAAAAGCGGACAAGGAGGATGGCCTTTACCGCATCTATGTTGCATCGGAGATGGAAGATGACTCAGCATTGGCAGCAAGGGAGGGAAAACACGACATCAGCTTGTGGCACCGCCGACCTGGCCACCTCAGCTTTGGCGCCACCATCTCCATCCAGCAGATGGTCCACGACTTGGAGCTCAAGGGGGTGAAGCAGCTTGGTGCATCGGCTTGTGAGAGCTGCATTGAAGAAAGGCAAGACCGCGCTCCTTTCTCTATGGAAGGAAAGGGGGAGGCTGAGCTTCTCTCACTTGTTCACTCTGATTTGTGCGGTCCCATGTCATTCTAGTCCTTGTCCGACACGTTGTACTTTGTCACATTCATTGATGACAAGTCGAGGAAGAATTGGGTGTCCTTCCTGGCTGGAAAGGATGAGTGTTTTGATGCTTTCAAGGTGTGGATTTCTGCTGCACAGAATGAGAGTGGCAGGCGGTTGAAGGTGCATCGCACCAACGGTGGAGGAGAGTACCTCTCCAACGATTTTCTGCAACTTCCTCAAGCATTGCGAGATCATATAGGAGGTCATCCCACCTTGAATACCGCAGCGGAACGGTATGGCTAAACATGTGAACCGCACGCTCATGGAGCGTGTTCGCAACATGCTCCCAGATGCGGAGCTCCCGCCAACATTTTGGATGGAAGCTGTCAACTCTGCCATGTACCTAAAAAACCGGGGTCCCATGCGCCGTGTCACTGATGACACTGAAGGAGGCGTGTACGGGACACAAGCCAATAGTGATGCACCTGCAAGTCTTCGGGTGTGGTGCATTTGTACACATACCTACCAGTAGCTGTAACAAGCTGGACACAAAGTCGGTAAAGGTTGCCTTCCTCAGCTACGACACCATAGGATACTGCCTCTACAATCTCGTTGCACGCAAGATCATACGACGCCGTGACATGGTCTTTCAAGATGACGTGAAGGGCTGGACTTGGGGCCCTATGTCCATTGTTTCACTTGATCCCGCACTTATACCTGAAGTGGGAGAAGAACCACCCATGGTTGTGTTGCATAGCTGGTCCGGCGCGCATTGTAGCTTACCGCGTCGATGCGCTCCGCCGCCGAGACCAACTCCGCAAAGGTCCGCACCCCGAGCACCGCGAGTTCACGTTGGACGTGTGGCTTCAGGCCGTCATGGTAGCGGTCGTACGCCTCCGCGTCCGAGAGGTCGTCAATGTGCGCCTCCAAGGCCATGAAGCGTGTAGTGTAGTCCTGGACCGATCCGCCTTGCTTGACGTGCTTGATCTTGTCACGTGCGACCCGGCTGCCGTTGAGGAGGTCGAAACGCGCCTGGAGCATCGTCTCGAACTGCTCCCACGTCTCTGGCTTCTCCGTCAACGCCCGCGCACCGAGCTGCACTTCCCGCCCCAGCGGTAGACTCAGCAACGGCTGAAGCCGTGGCCCGGCCCCCAGCCCATCCGGCAACCCAGCGGCGTTCCGCCGGCACAATGCCGACCACCACTGCAGCGCCATTCCCCGGAGTAGCGTAGGNCCGTCATGGTAGCGGTCGTACGCCTCCGCGTCCGAGAGGTCGTCAATCTGCGCCGCCAAGGCCATGAAGCGTGTAGTGTAGTCCTGGACCGATCCGCCTTGCTTGACGTGCTTGATCTTGTCACGTGCGACCCGGCTGCCGTTGAGGAGGTCGAAACGCGCCTGGAGCAATGTCTCGAACTGCTCCCACGTCTCTGGCTTCTCCGTCAACGCCCGCGCACCGAGCTGCACTTCCCGCCCCAGCGGTAGACTCAGCAACGGCTGAAGCCGTGGCCCGGCCCCCAGCCCATCCGGCAACCCAGCGGCGTTCCGCCGGCACAATGCCGACTACCACTGCAGCGCCATTCCCCGGAGTAGCGTAGGTGCATACTCCAGTCTTGTGGCATCTTCTCCCACGGGAACGCCCAACGCCGTGAAGTATGAGTTCACCGTGAAGAGCCACTCCCTCGCACTGCCCTTGCCGGTGTAGAACTCCGGCTCCTTTGGCTTGGGTCGCCGAAAGGCAGGTGCGGATGCCAATGCGACACCCCCCAACGCACTGCTCCCTTGGCCGACGTACCTCGCCTCAACCTCTGCGCGCAGCTGTTGGTTCTCTTGACGCAACTCGTCAAGAGCACGCCGAATCTCCTCCATGAGGTAGGCCTGGTCATATGCCGTGGCTGCCATGCTTCCGGTTGTGACGAAAAAATTCTGGCCAAATGCAGTTGTGGCAGATCTGCTGCCTCCCTTGGGTCCACGCAAAACCGAGCGAACGTCCACGCGCTCTGATACCAAATGTGAGCCGAGGGGCGCCCGGCGTGACAGTCACCCGCCGAGCCCTTGGGAAAAACCTCCCAACCCTCGACCCCTTGGTGTGTGGGCCAACCCTTGAGATGTCGCACGACCCTCTCCTAGCAGCAAGACCGCTGCTAGTGACCGAGGTTCCCGCCGTGCGACTCTCCCGGCGGTGTTTGCACCAAGGTGCGCTGCGGAAGACTTGTACGATCGAATGGACGTGTGCAAGGTGATGCTTAGATAACAAGGAGAGTTGGGCAAGGAATGAATCCTTAGACTTGATAGATCAGCACAATGCAATGTACAGAGTCTCTGGGTAAGATTGGCATGCCTAGAACACCCCTAGGCTTCCTTATGTACCAGCCCCTATGAGTCAGCCGAAAGCTACTCAGCGCCTCGAAGCCCTCTATCGAGGCACAATCATGAAAATAACACATGCATCATGTAGTAAGCATCACGAGCTTTCCAACGCACCAAAGAACGCCTCAATTCATGAAGAAACGGCTAAGTTATGGCCGTTTGAGTGCTCCACGCGTGACGGCCGCTGGCAGCACCACCAACGGTGGTCACGGCCGCCCGAAGCGCCCTTGCTTGCGAATGCAGCTCCAGCCGCCATCCCAAAGCGCCCATGGACCCCAATGAACCTTGCCTCATTGGCTAAGCGTCCATCCAGGGGCGCTTCGGCTGCAGTGGGCGAGAAAGTCGCTCCGCCGTGCTAGGGGTCGAACCGGTATGTCTCCTGTTTTCTGGAGGTGCGCCTCCCACCTTTGCACGGCCGTATCTTTCTCGTCCCTACACCGAATGACCCGGTTCTTGGGTCTATTTCGTATGGTTTTTCACGTAAAATACAATAGGAGCATCAAAACATACATCTGACTTCAGCATGATGACGTAATCAACGCCTCGTCCGGCGGCTCCCATAACATCACCCCCCCCTCCGAGGGCGCACCGTCCCGATGCGCTCTTGGTACGCTCGGAGGACCGTGTTGACAGCACCACCCCTGTGGAAATCAGCTTCGGGGACCCAGCAGTTGTGCTCAGGCCCATAGCCGAGCCATGGCACCAGGTACTGCCACCCGTTACCGCGTCGACAGTGCCCGAGAATCTTCTCCACCACATACTCCTCTTCCCACTCCACCAAGACCGGTGGGGAAGGGGCATGTCCCCACGCCGTGAACTGCACATCCGACTCCTTGTAGGCCTTGAGAAGAGAAGCGTGGAACACGGGATGGATCCCATAGTGGTCCGGCAGCTCCAACTCGTAGCTCACCGCGGACCGCTTCTCCTTGACGGGAAAAGGGCCCACCCATCGTGGCTTGAGCTTGTTGCTGCCCACCCCCGCCAGCTGCAGGTTCCGCGAGCTCAACACCACCTGTTTTCCCACCGAGAACTCCTCGGCTGTCCGGTGCTTGTCCGCTTGCCGCTTCATCTGCTGCTGTGCCTTGTGTAGCGCCTCGTGTACACCGCGCCACACCTTGGTGAAGTCACTTGTAAACTGCTGCACCGCGGGTAGGTCCGACCCTGTTGCCATGTCTGAGGGACATGCAGGCTGCACCCCATACACTATCTCAAAGGGAGACCGCCCCGTATAGGCATGCACTACTGAGTTGTAGGCAAACTCAGCCACCGGGAGCTTGCATTCCCATCCCTCGCCATCCGGTTCCAAGATCCCTCGCAGTAGCTGCTCCATGGTCTGATTGGTGCGCTCAGTTTGGCCATCTGTTTGGGGATGGTAGGCCGACGAAAGAGCCACACGGGTGCCCAGCTTCTTGAAGAATTCCTCCCAAAACTGGGAGGTGAAGCGCGGGTCGCGGTCCGAGACCATGCACTTCGGCACCCCGTGCAGTTTGATGACGTGTTGCAAGAGGAGTTGAGTCGTCTCTGCTGCCGTGACCTTCTCCTCACATGGAATAAAGTGCGCCATTTTGCTGAACCGGTCCACCACCACCAGCACCATGGTGTTGCCCATTGCATTCCGTGGAAGACCCCCCACAAAATCAAGTGAGATGTCCGTCCATGGAAGTTCCGGCACCGGTAGCGGCTGCAGCTCCCCTGGCGCCCGTGCCCTCCGCGACTTGATTCTTTGGCAGGTGTCACAGCTGCTCACGTACTCCTTGGAATCTGCTCCCATCGTCGCCCACCGATATTGGCGCGCAAGCGTCTTGAAGGTCTTGTCGTGGCCAAAATGACCACTATAGTACGAGTCGTGCGCCTCCTCCAGCAATGCCTGTCGCAAAGACGCACTCCGCGGCACCACAATCTGGTTCCCCTTCTCCCGCCGCCAATACTGGCCGTCCCACTTGCACCCCTTCACAGTACTTCCGGCAAAGTCCTCGTCCTCCGCATACCCATGTGCAAACAGACTGCGGATGATTGGAGATCCCGCCAGCACCGTGATCGCATGCACGCTCAAGTCCGGGCAACGCGAAAGCGGGTCCGCAGGGTTGATCCTTCCTGGTTTGAAATGGATCTCATAGTCGAAGCCACCCTCCAGTAGCTCCATCCACCGTGCTTGACAACGACTAAGGTTCGGTTGCGACTTGAGGTACTTGAGCGCGTAGTGGTCCGTGTGCACCACACACCGCCGCGCCTCAAGGTAGCACCTCCATTGCTTGAAGGCCTGGACCACCACGAGCATCTCCTTCTCGTGGATCGGGTAGTTTAGCTCAACCCCTTTCAGCTTCTTGGAGTAGTACGCGATGGGCTGCGGCCCCTTCCCTTGGTCCTGCATCAGCACTCCGCCGATCGCATAGTCGCTTGCGTCCGTTGCCAACACGTACTCCTTGCTCGTGTCCGGATGCACCAACACCGGAGCTTGGCACATGGCAGCCTTCATTGCACCGAAGGCTTGCCCCTCCTTTGCACCCCACTCCCATTGGCGCCCCTTCTTGAGCAAGTCTGTCAAGGGTGCTCCCTTTGCCGCGAGCCCCCGGATAAACCTCCGGTACTAGTTCGTAAAACCCAGAAAAACCTGGATGTCACGCACGCACGCCGGCTCTGGCCACTCCTTCACTGCTTCCACCTTTTTTGGGTCCATGCGGATTCCCCTCCCGCTGACAATGTGCCCGAGGAACTCCACCTCCTGCTTGGCGAATTCACACTTGCTGAGCTTGGCAAACCGTTGCTCCTTTCTCAGCACTTCCATCACCGTCCGCAGGTGCTCTTGATGCTCCTCCATCGTCCGCGAGTAGACAAGGATGTCGTCGAGGAAGACGACCACAAACTGGTCCAAGTAGGGGTGGAACACCCGGTTCATCAACGCCATGAACGTAGCAGGAGCATTCGTTAGCCCAAAAGGCATCACGAGATACTCAAAATGTCCATAGCGCGTCCGAAATGCGGTTTTTTCCACATCCTCCTCCGCAATGCGGATTTGGTGATTCCCCGACCTTAGGTCCAGTTTGCTGAAGACACGCGTGCCTCGAAGCTGGTCGAACAACTCCTCGGCCCGTGGCAACGGGTAGCGATTCTTCACCGTGATGTTGTTGAGCGCCCGGTAGTCCACGCACATCCGCAGCTCTCCTGATTTCTTCTTGACGAACAGCACCGGCACCGCATACGGAGACACCGACGACCGAATGAAGCCTTGGTCCACCAACTCTCCCAACTATTTCTTGAGCTCCGCAAGCTCCGCGTCGCTCATGCGGTTGTAAGACCGCACCGTTGCTGATGACCCTGGTACCACCTCAATTTTGTGGTCAATGTCGCGTTGTGGCGGCAGCCCCTTCGGCAACTCCTCCGGGAAAACGTCCCCGAGCTCCTTGAGCACCTCCCCGACACCGAGAGGTAACTCTGGAGCTCCTGCACCTTCCCCCGGCTGCCCCTCCGCTGCTTCGACCGCTGCAATCTGCTGCTCCGCTGCTTGTTGTGGACGCACCCATGCCAAGTAAACCTGGCCACCCTTGCGCTCGCACAGCTTGAGCTGCTGCAAGTTGATGACGCGCAGCTGCTTCCCCGCTTCCACCACTTCTGACTCCTTCCCCTCACTCCGCCACAAAGGCAAAGTGATACCTTTCCCGTCCGCCTTCATGACCACCCGGTTGCACCTCCAATCCACCTCCAGATTCCAGGCGTGCAACCAATCCCGGACGATCAAACAGTCGTAATCATCCATAGGGCAAGTGTGGAACTCCATGTCACACACCAACTCACCCATATGGACTTTGTGCTTGACGAGAGGCCTGCCGCACTCCACCACTCCGGACACCTGCCGCGCCTTGGCCGACGTCCCCGGCTGCCGTGCAAGCTCCAACCTCGTCGCCAACCTGTCGTTGAAGAAGCTATGGCNTCCCCTCCTCACTGCTGCTGCCCGTTTCCCTGCTGTGCCTTGCGCTTGGGGCAATCCCGCTTGCGATGACCCTCCTCACCACAAGCCCAACACTTGCCTCTCGGTCCTTGCTGTCCGCCCGCGCCCCGCTGTCCGGCTTGGATTGCATCCACCTCCATGGGCACAGCCTGACCCGGCTACTCCACCCGTGGTTGTGTTGCATAGCTGGTCCGGCGCGCATTGTAGCTTACCGCGTCGATGCGCTCCGCCACCGAGACCAACTCCGCAAAGGTCCGCAACCCGAGCACCGCGAGTTCACGTTGGACGTGCGGCTTCAGGCCGTCATGGTAGCGGTCGTACGCCTCCGCGTCCGAGAGGTCGTCAATNGCACTTCCCGCCCCAGCGGTAGACTCAGCAACGGCTGAAGCCGTGGCCCGGCCCCCAGCCCATCCGGCAACCCAGCGGCGTTCCGCCGGCACAATGCCGACCACCACTGCAGCGCCATTCCCCGGAGTAGCGTAGGCGCATACTCCAGTCTTGTGGCATCTTCTCCCACGGGAATGCCCAACGCCGTGAAGTACGAGTTCACCGTGAAGAGCCACTCCCTCGCACTGCCCTTGCCGGTGTAGAACTCCGGCTCCTTCGGCTTGGGCCGCCGAAAGGCAGGTGCGGATGCCAATGCGACACCCCCCAACGCACTGCTCCCTTGGCCGACGTACCTCGCCTCAACCTCCGCGCGCAGCTGTTGGTTCTCTTGACACAACTCGTCAAGAGCACGCCAAATCTCCTCCATGAGGTAGGCCTGGTCGTATGCCGCGGCTGCCATGCTTCCGGTTGTGATGAAAAAGTTCTGGCCAAATGCAGTTGTGGCAGATCTGCTGCCTCCCTTGGGTCCACGCAAAACCGAGTGAACGTCCACAAGCTCTGATACCAAATGTGAGCCGAGGGGCGCCCGGCGTGACGGTCACACGCCGAGCCCTTGGGATAAACCTCCCAACCCTCGACCCCTTGGTGTGTGGGCCAACCCTTGAGATGTCGCACGACCCTCTCCTAGCAGCAAGACCGCTGCTAGTGACCGAGGTTCCCGCCGTGCGACTCTCCCGGCGGCGTTTGCACCAAGGTGCGCTGCGGAAGACTTGTAGGATCAAATGGACGTGTGCAAGGTGATGCTTAGATAACAAGGATATTTGGGCAAGGAATGAATCATTAGACTTGATAGATCAGCACAATGCAATGTACAGAGTCTCTGGGTAAGATTGGCATGCCTAGAACACCCCTAGGCTTCCTTATGTACCAGCCCCTATGAGCCAGCCGAAAGCTAATCAGCGCCTCGCAGCCCTCTATCGAGGCGCAATCACGCAAATAACACATGCATCATGTAGTACGCGTCACGAGCTTTCCAACGCACCAAAGAACGCCTCAATTCGTGAGGAAACGGCTAAGTTATGGTCGTTTGAGTGCTCCACGCGTGACGGCCGCTGGCAGCACCGCCAACGGTGGTCACGGCCGCCCGAAGCGCCCTTGCTTGCGAATGCAGCTCCAGCCGCCATCCCAAAGCGCCCATGGACCCCAATGAACCTTGCCTCATTGGCTAAGCGTCCATCCAGGGGCGCTTCGGCTGCAGTGGGCGAGAAAGTCGCTCCGCCGTGCTCGGGGTCGAACCGGTATGTCTCCTGTGTTNTGAAGAAACGGCTAAGTTATGGCCGTTTGAGTGCTCCACGCGTGACGGCCGCTGGCAGCACCGCCAACGGTGGTCACGGCCGCCCGAAGCGCCCTTGCTTGCGAATGCAGCTCCAGCCGCCATCCCAAAGCGCCCATGGACCCCAATGAACCTTGCCTCATTGGCTAAGCGTCCATCCAGGGGCGCTTCGGCTGCAGTGGGCGAGAAAGTCGCTCCGCCGTGCTCGGGGTCGAACCGGTATGTCTCCTGTGTTCTGGAGGTGCGCCTCCCACCTTTGCATGGCCGTATCTTTCTCGTCCCTGCACCGAATGACCCGGCTCTTGGGTCGATTTCGTACGGTTTTTCACGTAGAATACAATGGGAGCATCAAAACATACATCTGAATTCAGCATGATGACGTAATCACCGCCTCGTCCGGCGGCTCCCATAACACCGACGGTGGAGGAGAGTACCTCTCCAACGATTTTCTGCAACTTCCTCAAGCATTGCGACATCATATAGGAGGTCATCCCACCTTGAATACCGCAGCGGAACGGTATGGCTAAACATGTGAACCGCACGCTCATGGAGCGTGTTCGCAGCATGCTCCAAGATGCGGAGTTCCCGCCAACATTTTGGATGGAAGCTGTCAACTCTGCCGTGTACCTAAAAAACCGGGGTCCCATGCGCCGTGTCACTGATGACACTGAAGGAGGCGTGTACGGGACACAAGCCAATAGTGATGCACCTGCAAGTCTTTGGGTGTGGTGCGTTTGTACACATACCTACCAGTAGTTGTAACAAGCTGGACACAAAGTCGGTAAAGGCTGCCTTCCTCAGCTACGACACCATAGGATACTGCCTCTACAACCTCGTTGCACGCAAGATCATACGACGCCGTGACATGGTCTTTCAAGAGGACGTGAAGGGCTGGACTTGGGGCCCTATGTCCATTGTTTCACTTGATCCCGCATTTGTACCTGAAGTGGGAGAAGAACCAGTAGCAGAAGATGGCGGTGACAGCAGGAATGACAAGGAGATGGAGGGAGCTGAGAAGGAGAAGGAGCCAGCAACCAAATCTGATGAGGAGGTCCAGCAAAGCAACAAAACGATGCTGCCACGATGGTCCGCACGCATCAACAAAGGTGTGAAGGACAGTAGGGAGCAGCTACGGTGGTGCGAGAGGCTTGCAAAGAAGCTGATGCACCACTAGCGGAGTCATGTGACCTCGAGCTCCTCTTCCTCACTATCACCGATGACCAAGCCACCTTCACCGAAGCCATGCACAGCGCCAAGGCGGCAGATTGGCGTGCTGCAGGAGATAAGGAGTATGGTGCACTCATGAAGAACGGCATCTGGATCCTCAAAGATGTTCCATGTGGTAGCTGGGTGATCTGGTGCCGGTGGATCTTCAAGCGCAAGCGTGGTGTAGATGATAAGGTTCTCAGGTACAAAGCACCGCTGGTTGCAAAGGGGTAAGCACAGATTGAGGGTGCGGATTAGAATGGGACATTTGCACCTGTTGCAAAGTCCCCATCCATCCGAGCGATCCTCGCTCTTGCTACTGCTATGGAGTGGGAGGTTCACCAAATGGATGTGACATGTGCATTTCTGAATACTGACCTCGAGGAAGATGTGTACATGGAGCAACTGGAGGGTTATGTGGTGGAGGGAAAGGAGGATTTGGTGTGCAAACTTGTGAAGGCCTTCTATGGCCTGAAGCAAGCACTGTGAGCATGGTACCACAAGATGGATGAGCAGCTGGCTGAGCTTGGTTTTGTGCATAGCGAAGTCGACCATGCAGTCTATGGACATGTGCAAGAGGCAAGCCAGGTCATCATCTTGCTCTATGTTGATGATTTGCTCATTGCATCTGAATCCAAGTCTCTTTTGGACGATGTGAAGCAGTCCCGTGCTGCCAGGTTTGACATGAAAGACATGGGAGAGCTCAGTTACTACCTTGGCCTTCAGGTCAAGCGCGACCGGCAGCAGCAGACTTTGGAGTTGTCGTAGAGCATGTATGTGAGCGACATGGTCAAGCGCTTCAACATGGCACGAGCGTGCAACGCCGCAACACCACTGGAAGTGGGAGTGAAGCTCCGCATGATGCAGAATCCCCACGGCATGCAAGAAAGAAGTTGCATGGAAGAAGTGTTGTACCAAGCAACAGTTGGGAGCCTCATGTACGTAGCAGTTGGCAGGCGCCTCGACATCAGCCAAGCAGTGGGAGTGCTCAGCCAAATCTGTGCGAATCCGGACATGCGGCATTGGGAGGCGGTCAAGCACGTGTTGCGCTACCTCGACAGTAGCAGCAGCCTTTGCCTCACCTTCAACGGCAACAACAACCCCATCCTCATTGGCGACAGCGACGCAGATTGGAGGGGTGACCTGGACACAAGGAGGTCGACCAGTGGGTTTGTGTTTGTGCTCGGGGGAGGTGTAAACAGCTAGAGGAGCAAGAAACAGGAGTGTGTTGCCCTCTCCTCCACCGAAGCAGAGTACATTGCCCTAAATGAAGCTGCAGAGGAAGCCATGTGGCTTCGTGAGTTGCTGGCAAGCCTTGGACATCAACAGACCACAGCGACTAAAATCTTCTGTGACAACATGAGCGCGATTGCTCTGACCAAGAACAGAGAGTTTCACGCCCACACCAAGCACATCGACTTGTGGTACCACTTCATCCGCTAGCTCGTGGCAAAGCAGGTGGTGCAGATCAAGTTTTGCCCTTCAAGCATAATGTTGACAGACTTCCTGAACAAGCCGCTGGCAGTGCACTGCTTTCTGTAGCTCATGGGACAGTGCGGACTTGTGTGATTTTTATTCTCCCAAAGTGGGAGAATGATGGATATGAGGGTGCCAGAAAGTGACAAAAATAGGTTACTCGATAAAAATTATCTGGCATGACAGTTACATAGAGGATGTTTTAAAGGTTTCAACACAATTTAAGGCACTCAATTCGGAGTCCGTTCGAGTGAGATATGGATTTCCAAAGTTTGCAGATCATGGGTCGGGTTCAAGTGACGACCTGAGCACTTTCAGCACAAAGGGAGGCAGAATTATTGACCAGGACGGATGAGAGCAGCCTTCAAGGAGAAAAGCAGGATGGAGGACCTCCAACAGACTTCAGGAAAGGAGCAGTCCATGATTATTGGCCGTGCAGGTCCTCTGAGACATGATTCTCATGTGCGACGAGGTGACTGCCACTCATCCCGCTAGGCTAGGAGAGTGTGCTAGAGGGTAGACTTTGACAGAGTGTATCTCAGTGCTCCCTTGGCTAAATGAGGGATATAAGGGTTTGTTGTAAAGCTGTGATACTTTCTCACTCAAGAGTTGATTCAGTCAATCGCGTTCTCTGCAAACCTACATTCGGTTCCGTAATTTCTATCTGTGCAACCTCCAACTCCCTCTCACACATAATTGGTCCTGCTTAGGTGGCTCTTGGTGAGCCTGATCACCTCTCCGAAGGCTGCCCCAGTTTCCTTCATACAGTTCCCTAGTCGATCTGAGATATGGGGGTGAGGAGCCGATTTCTTCTCTTGCTATACCCATCATGTACACACCACCATGGAATCCACCAATACACTTTTGATATGGGAGGGGGATGTCGTCGGGTGGACGCCGTGGCCCCCCTCCCCAAACGTTTGATAGTGTATCAGTCGGATGTATCCAAGGATGTATTGGGGGGATGAGAAGGCAAATACACCATTTCATCAAGTGGATACAAATACCGTGGACCTCGTGAGTACACATGTGAACGTATAGACAGATGTAGTAGATACAATCCCCGATACACATCCCCGATAAAATCTGCAATTAGGGGGGAGAGTTAATTAAAGGACTTTTATGCACTAGGTGAAGTGTGTATATCACTGTCTCGTACATTAGGAAACTTCCATGCATGGTACCATCAGTAACATTGGTTTAAGTGATTTGATCAGTGGTGTTTGGGAAAATGGTAGAGGGGAAGGTTTGAAAGTGTATGTGGTGTTTTCAAGTGAAGGTGTATGGTTGGATGTGTAGGCTGTGTGTAGAGAAACTTGTGTTTTTTGTTTTTAGTAATCTCGGTAGAGGTCGTTGGATGGAGGGGGAATGTATGGAACGTGTATGTAGGGAGTGTAAGTGGAGGTGAATGTTTGAATGTGTGGGTTGTGTGTAGAGGTAAACACTTGTGTATGTTGTTTTGAGTGATGTGGATAGTAGTCGTTGGGTGGAGGGGGAAGGTAACGAAAGTGTATGTGGAGAGTGTGAGTGAAGGTGTATGTTTGGGTGTATGGGTTGAGTGTATAGGTATACACTTGTGTATGTTGTTTTGAGTTATGTGGATCGTGGTTGTTGGGTGGAGGGAGAAGGTATGGAAAGTGTATGTGGAGAGTATGAGTGAAGGTGTATGTTTGGGTGTGTGAGTTGTGTGTAGAGATATACACTTGTGTATGTTGTTTTCAGTGATATGTGGGTACTGGTCGTTGGTTGGCGGGGGGAGGTATGGAAAGTGTACGTGGGGAGTGTGAGTGGAGGTGTATGTTTTGGTGTGTGGTTTTTGTGTAGATATTTACACCTGTGTATGTTGTTTTGAGTGATTTGGGTAGTGGTCATTAGGTAGAGGAGGAAGGTATGGAAAGTGTATGTGAGGAGTGTGAGTGGAGGTGTATTGTTGGGTGTGTGGATTGTGTGTAAAGATATACAATTGTGTATGTTTTGATTTATGTGGGTATTGGTCATTTGGTGCAAAGTGAATCATCGGCATAATTTATGTACACACTCACTCAAATTATAAAGCCCATAACAAGGTGAATTTTCCATTTTTACAATCTCAAGCTCAACTGTGGTAATGTTAGAAACAATATGATTTTTTTCACTCACAACGACATCCGAAAAAAACAGAACAATAATGGAGACATAGTAAAGTCGCCAAACACAATGGTGGTTATTTCTATAGTTCAATAATCGGACATCAAGTTATCTGCCAAGACGATGGGATAAACATCAGAATACATGCCACATGCCGACCTAAACACTCCTTTTGTTCCCTAGTTCTCTGACATCGCTGAAGCGTCAGGCTGGCTGCCGCACGAGAATCGCTCGCAAATCAGGGCGGCATTTTGATATGTTGCCAAGAGGGAATCATCAAGAAATACAGTTTGTCGTGAAGATATGAAGTATCGACGTCTCCTACTCAAATTTGTGGGTCCCGTTATATACATAGACTGAATTTCTACATCAAATCTCCAGCGATGGATTGACTCTGACAGAATAGCGAGTTCTCGATGCATCTACTAGCATCTGACAGCCCATTTTCATCATCAGATCGGAGGCTGAAATTCTATTTTGGTTCATATGAGATGATTCTTGTTGTCTAGAATCTATCTCTCAGCCGCAAACAATACAAGCCGTCGAATCGTCGAGATTCCATATGGAATAGTACTACTTCTCTGAGTCATGCACATCGAATCATATTCATCATGATATACAGTCGACGACAAAATTCTGTCTTCTTCATGTTGGAGTGAGGCGATAACTACGCTGGATTTCGGCTTCAGCACGGCGCAGTCGGTTTCACTTTTGGAGGAGTCCACGTGAAGTTACGGATTTTACCGTGATTCACTGGGAATTTTTCTATGGGGAATTTCCACTGTACAGGGCCAGATTATTCCTAGTTTTTAGTCCTCAAGGGAGTGTTCAAGCCCTGGACGTGTACAAATGATTTGGTTTGTCCAAGAAAGGTGGGACTACCTCGGCCAACTCACTAGAGTGATGTCCAAGGTTCAACAACTTGGCAGTTGCCTCGTACGAGGCAATCTTGGAGAGTACGAAGCCTATGAGGGTTGCCTTAGCCATAGTACATGCATCAACAAGGTCGCCTAGCTCACACGCGACCTCGTGGAGGATTTACTACATCATCATCGTCTCCTCCAATGTTGGAGGACACATTACTGCATCAGCGGTTGGGACCGCCGGGACCGCCACCTTCATTGGAGAAGCCTGGACCGCCAGGATCGCTACTAGCCAGAGCAGCAGTATAAAAGGGAGCACCAGTTGTGGCTCTAGTAACCAATTCCAGTCTCTCCAACTCCATTGTATCAGCATCAACTATTCTGCACGTCTGCGAGCCACTTGGTCTATGTACCAGACTCAGATCCCGGTGCTGCTGGAGTTTCCTGGAGGTTCCCTCCGACGACCCACTGACTCTGGCGGAAGTGTGCCAGCGTGGAGAGGAGTTTGCCTGACATCCTGAAGGCCTGTCAACCCGGAAGACGGTCGACACGCCAAGACTCTTGCTACAAGGCTGGACGCCTAGCAAGAAGTTGCGCCTAGTTTGGGCCAGGCTCTGTCAAGTTTCTATTGCTGAGCTGTTCATAGGCTGTTGTTGAGCTTGTACATAGTATTTTTGTAATTTGTATTCTTGTAATACAATCGGAGCTTCCACATTCATTTCTCAGCAGTCGTACAAGCATTGCTTGGCACACCAAAGGTCCTGGCACGATAGCAAGGCTTACTTGGCCGTGCTGTGGTCGTGCGAAATTCCAACACTTCAAACGTTAAGCAATTCTAAACCTCCCATGCCCTTGTCCCAAAATAAGAAAGTGCATATGATGTGTGCACGACAAAGTGCATACATCTTCACGTGGTTGTTGACAAAGAAACGTTTCCTAGTATACAGTTCATCGTGGTTTCCTAGAATTATCGATGATCTTCCGAGGACGCACTAATCCCCTCGTGCACTAATCCAGATGTGCTCTCTTTTTGCACTAATTATTCGCAAACCTTTGCAAACGGTGGGGGCTTACTAGGAAGGTTAGCACAACATTTGCTCGATCTGCGTCGATGAAGGGGAATCCATGACAAGTGGAAATCGCATCGATCGGTTCACCAGTGCTTACTTTTTTGTCTCTCGTGTAACGATTTGCGTACACTTGCCCGTGCAATCACCACATGCACTTCTCAGTTCAAGGGTGTGGAAGGGAGAGGATTTCGGACTCAGAACCGGAGGGCATCCCTCTCCCACCCCCGACACAAAAAGTGCATAGACTAATTGCATTTGCAAATGCACATGTTTGTCAGTAGAGTTCGAGACATCTTGTGCACAAGTGATTTATGAGCTTTCTTGGAACATTCACCGAACGACGTGAACTTGTGCACGTTTGAGCGGTACTTGCGCATAGCTTGTCGTGCACTTGGTGATACACTTCCCACATACACTATCTGGCATGAAGCGCGGGGACAGGGGAGGGCGAGGGAGAGAAGGTGCGATTGGTCCAAACAAGCTCAAAACGAGCGTCCTCCATAGGTGGAATTGCTTGTAGGTTGCAAGGAAACGCAACTCTCTCGACCCAACCCAAATGTATCATCTAAAAAACTCACACTTTGTCCATGCTGAATGTTTAAGGACATAAGTAGGTCATTTCCATGTCACCGGATCTTAAGTGCGGGAACATTATGTTAAAAACAATGTTACTTAAGGTAATATCCTAGGAATAATGATTGATAACTCAAATATAGATCTTAAATATTTTTTAAACTTTTCCTTGTTCATCTACCTCATCAATGTGGAATTTTTATGAATCCTCATAAAATGTCTTTTTACTCACCTCGAAGGAGACTTCGGAAACTTAATAAAAAAGTTGTTTTTAAATTTATTTCCTGCTTCTGTAACTAAATGAAACTTCCTCAAACCTTCTTCATAGTAAGAGGTCCTCCACATTAAGTGTGCATAGAAAAGAACACATGTCTTAAGGAAGGTTCTTAGAATATTCTGTCAACCCCCTGTGACCTCTCCAGAACTTACTTGGTAGTCTACGGCGTATGGTGAATTGTAAAGCACACTGTCTCATGAGTGTGTGAATTTGAGGTGATTCGTTCTAAATGGGGGAGGGGGGGGAGGGGGGGGGGGGGGGGGGGGGGGGGGGGGGGGGGGGGGGGGGGGGGGGGGGGAGGATCGAAACTTGACTGACGTAGAAAAACATACACAATTATACATTTTGTGATGCCGTCCAGCTACACTCTCACATACGGTAACCCAATACATTCTAGACAGGGGGAGGGGGGAGAACGCGACATGTACATAAGATGAATCTGGACAAATCCAGTATGTGACCCTCACAGCAAGTGCGATTGTACAGACTTTTGGACTGTAGCCAAACATGGATAGAGGCATGATATATGCCAGAAATGAATCAGTGAAAAGGCCTAGAATGGACTAGAATGCCTTCAATATATTTTTTTGCTTGATAATCGCTTTGATATGCTCCATATGCCAATTGAACAAGACTACATAAAAGAAAACACATCTCAGTGAACTCATGTATAGTTGTACATACCGTACCTTCCGTACCTTCCTACTTTCATGGAAACGTATTTTGTAACTACTTTATAATACACACATCACCGAGTGTATGACATGCAGATGATTAACCAAACCTCGATGAACGATAGAGAAAATGCACCGTACCATGAAAATGGCTGCATCTAGGTGTAGTTAAAGAACATAACTGAGCCATTAGATTCATGGCAAGAGGAATGTATGGATGCGTGGTGGTGTTGAGGAACATGAGTGACCCAATGAAACAAAGAAAGGTAGTTACTTCCACATCCACACCAAGTGTGTCGGCATCAGAAGCTTTAGACTGGATCTGGCCATTTGGGGTCATAGGAGCAGAGGCACTGGATACACAGGGCAAGAGGTATGCAAAGGGCCCGGCTAAAGTCTATGCGTAGGTTGCCAAATGCACACGCAGAACAGTGTGTGAGGCTAGCTTGCTTTTCATGTCCAAAAACACCTGTGTAGGCCCAAAATCTTTCATCTTGTATGCCAACTACAACAGCTCCTTCACTTGCTGGATAACGACAAGGTCACACCATGCATTGACCAGATCATCTAACAAGACAAGCACGGTGATAACGGTGGTGTCCACTAGGGTGGAGAAGAGGGCCAAATCTGTGGTGTTGTGTGCGAGACAGCCCTTCAAGAGGATAAGGCTGATCTTTGTTCTACTGTTTGAGGCCATAAAGGGCCTTTCGCATATGCCAGAATCGATCAGTTCCATCGTCGAGGCCAAGGGACTGGACCATATAGACCTCCTCGCCATTGAGAGTACCATTCAAGAAGCATTGCTCATATCCATCTGGTTGAGCTCCTTGCCATGTTGTGCGACCACACTAAAGAGCACTTGGCACATGGTGAAACAACCAATCCACGCAAAGACCTAGTCAAAATCCGCTTATGGTACCTGTGCAAAACCCTTGGCTGAAGCCGGGCTTTGTTCCTGTCCAATGCGCCGTCCCGAATCCATTTATCGGCAGAAAACACACTTGGCCCCGATGGCTTTACGACCTGGGAACCAGCTCATACAGTACATCCCTGTCCATCGCAGCCAACTCGTCCTTGCAAGATACAAACCACTGGGCATTATCAGGTGCAGCCAGGGCCTCGCGGATGCTTTGTGGATAGGCCATCTACAAACAGGCCTGGTTGTGAACAAAAAAGTTGTGTAAAGGTCTAGTGGGTTGAAATAGAGACCGTACATTGTTGCTCTTGAGAAATTAGGGCATAGCCAAATACGGATCCAAGTTGGAGGTTTGCTGTGATGACAACAACAAAAATCACATCCATGGCCTTCGGCCCTGGATTCCCACTCACCACAAAGTGAGAAGGGTGCATGGGATGAAGGGTAGTGGCCAAGGGCGGCCGGGTGATGGTGGGACGCAGGTCTGATGGTAGCACTGGGATGCGTGGACAAAGACGACTACCAGGAGTACGTGAATATGTCGGACAGACAGAAGGCAGTGGGCGTGCTTGGCTTGGAGAGGCAATGCCACGGATTGGAGGATTCCTCAACTGGTCCACTGTGGCAGCGACTGTTGTGACAAACTCATCGCCTGGACGGTACAGTCAGCAGCCAAAGAAGTAGACTCAGTTGTCTAGTCAGTGGAGTCAACGGCCGGAGAAGTGGACAAAGATGATTGGTTAGTGGCCTTAAGAACATAACTGGATTAGGAATCTGGTACAGTGGGGATGTCAAGTTTGTCTGGAGGCATAGGCAATGCGTCGAGACCAGGGACTGCGCACACTACTGAATAGGGAAAAACTCCATGCACCGTCACAAAATCTGTCCCATGCGACAGGTGCAATGGGCTCGGAATGATCCCCCCACGAACAAGAGGGAGGTCGTGTGGGAAAGAAACGCTCCTTAAAGAAAACAACGTCATGTGACTCGATAATACGGTGACAGATAGGGTCCACAAACCGCAAAGCCTTCAACTGACAAGACACCCAAAGAAATATGGCTACAGGGAGTCATTTTGAATTCCCACTGGTCCTCACAAAGCCAGATGCTAGCAGCACAACCCTAGCTGTATGCAGTACAAAAATATGAACAATGTCCACACCAAAGCTGGTAGGGATTGACGAGGTGAGGCAAGGGACAGTGGGAGACTCTATTCCAGACCTAGGTAATGTACAACATGACCTCAAAGAAGAATCCCTCGGATAAACCAGACTTCATGCACACGGTGCGGACCACGTCAGCCATGATGCGGTTCCAGCACTCATAGACACCTTCCTACTCAGGAGTGTGGGCCGTAGTCGTCTCATGCCTGACGCTCTGGCTTGTAAGAAAGGCATCCGTCCCCCCCCCCCCCATAAACTCATCGCCCCTCTCAAAACGGAAGCGAGAAATGGGATGACCACACTCGCTCTTGGTGGCAACCAGCCACTTACGATTAGCAGAATCTGCATTGCTCTCTTGCTGGAGGCAAACACCCATAAAAA
>SZWC01000859.1:25516-37138 GCA_023375785.1 Penium margaritaceum | reverse complement strand
GGCCCCCCCCCCCCCCCCCCCCCACAAGCGGCTGCTTCAGCTTTGCTAGCTCATTGCTGTCAAGAGACGTCAGTCTGCTCCATTATCACCCCAGACAACAGCAAGAGAGAGCACAAACATGAGGAACCCTCTCTGCTTCTCTCTGCTCACTGCGGGCTCTCTTCTCCCGTGTTGTGCGCATGGTGCAAGCAGCGTCAACGGATAGCAAACACGTGGTCACAGGGAGCCGCGACACCACCCTCATGGTTTGGGAGGTGCTGCAGAAGCAAGACACAGGCTGGCAGGGCAGCGCCACGTCGAACCTGCGCGTGCGCAAGAAGCCGCGCCTCGTCCTCTGCGGCCATGACAACGCCGTCGCGTGCGTCGCAGTCAGCTCCGAGCTGGACCTCATCGCCAGTGCCAGCCGCGGGGACGACTCCATTGTGCTGCACACCCTCGCCAAGGGCCGATTTGTCCGTGCGCTGCGCCACCCCTCGCGCGTCCCTGTGGCACTTCTCGCCATCTCCCCGCTGGGCCTCGTGGCCGTGCACTCGCCTGACGACGCGTCCATCCACGTGGGCAGCATCAACGGGCGTTGGCTGGCGCGGCGTACGCTGCACGAGGACGCGGTCACGTGCATGGCTGTCTCACGCTGTGGCGCGTTCCTCGTGACGGGATCCTCGGAAGGACAGCTGCTGCTGCGCTGCATGAACTCGCTGCGCCTGCTTCACGTGTACCCAGGCCTGGGAGCGCCCGTCACTTGCGTCACAATAACAGCAGAGCAGTCGCTGCTTGCTGGGCTGGAGGACGGACGCCTCGTCGCATTCACTTTGAGTGGGTATCGTCTGTGAGTTTGCCTGGAAAGTACATGCCTTGTGTGTCAGCATACTTGTACACATCATGGTATCCGCGACATGCAGCACTGCCTGCAATGTCCTAGAAAGGAGTTATGGGTGAAACTAGGCTTGGAATATGAGAAGGAAGGGGCATTCTGGTGCCTTAGTCTATAACCAGCTTGTGCAAACTGCTCTCGTTTGCACTTTCTTGTCTGATCTACCATTTTTGTAATTCTCTCCTACAAGGTTTTGAAGCATCTTTTGTTCCAGTGTGCATCGTAGTTGAACAGATGAATATGCTATGGTGGAGTAGTTGGATGGCCACTGCAAGACCTCACATTTCCTGTATTTGGAGGTGGCGCCGAATGCTGTATGGGAGGGTTCGCTGAATCCTCTCACTGCTCTGTTCAAACTGGTGTTTGAATAGAGGGACTTTTCAACTGCAAACAAGCAGCGGGTAGCTAGTGGAGGGTTCTCCTTCCCTTCTTTATGCATATCTTGGGCCCCAAATGTATCTCCCAGCTGAACAGGCATAGGCACACCAACTGCATTTATCACACAAACCCCTTGAATTGTGGTGAAGCGTCGTCGAAGTAACCTCCCACAAGGATAGCAGGGAAGGAGGAGACAATTGAGGAGTGCGAAAGAGAGGAGGGAGGGAGAGCTCACTTGTTCCTGCGCATTACTACTCCATGGAAAGCACTGTAGAACTTATCGGTTGACAAGATAGCTAGAAAGGATAGGCAGCAGGTTGGGGCAGCAATGTTGTTGATGCTGCATGCGGGCTTCCACGCTCGTTGCTCAAGTCTGCTGCCCCCTCAGTCTGTTGCTCGAGTCTAAGTCTGGATGCTCTAGGTTTGTTACTCAGAGACGCACGCGCCAGTGTAAGCGCCGGAAAGCAGTTGAAAACTGAAAGTGACTGAGTAGGAAAGAAGAATAAACAACAATGGGAGACCCCTCCCAGTTCTAGCTCCCTCTCAGCTCTATATAGCTTGTTACTTAGCTAACCAGTCAATTAGAAAATAGACCTAGACATATTTTGTGGGATAAAACTATGCAAGGTGCCTAGTTTGACCCCTTCTTTGACGCGGGGTCACGCCCGCCTTTTGTCGTCCTTCCGAGATGCTGTGCGAGGTCCTGATATAGCGGAAAGGCTTGTCCTCGAAGCGCCATGCAGTCGGATGCCTCCGTGCCACCTGCAAATCGCTATGGTGGCACAAAACTGCTAAAGCGTAGAACCTTGTCGACTTGTCATATAGGCAAATAATCGTGCTTGCGATATTCACAGAAGTCACACTATCCACGTGGCTCCGTAGTATTGAGGTGCAACAAATATAGGTATTCCAACTTAAACCTCCGAATCGACGATTCATAAGCCATCCATCTGCAAACAGACGAATGAGATGGCAGACTTACGCAGGGCAAGTATGGTCTTCCGCAATTGGCGAGAACCAATGCCGTCACACGCATCGCAAGTGACCGTTTCAAACGATGCGAAGTTGGTTGGAAGGGTCTCAGATCTAATTCGGCCAAGTAGTTCTTTTGTGAGATTCGCTATTCGCGGTGAGATGGCCTTTCGATCGGCATATTGGATAGGCAAATATTAGTGTAGCAGTCGTCGATATAGTGGATGTTTGAACACGGCATAAACTAGACACCAGAATCAAACCTCAACATTGCTGAAACATGCGCAGTCGAAACAGGCACCTGTATTCGTCAAGATTCTCGCTCGTCAGTCGGGATAGGTGCGTGTCGCATACACAGCAGCTCGGATATATTCGCCCTATTTTCTGGCCGGCAGGGTTTTCTCTGTGAGCCCTGCGAGACGACCGACAACCCAAAACCCGGGCGTCGTCCGTTTTGCCTGAAAACTGGACCATAGTATAATACCAACGCTGCAAAGGCACTCGTGTGGTCAGAAACTTCTAGGAAAATAGCAGCAAAGAGTTATGGCTCCCCGAGCCCAGGCAGTGCCTACGATGGTCGACGATGTCAAACAGTGCCACACAACATGAGACGTGGACCATAGGCAAAGCATGACGCTGCAGATGCAATGGTGCAGTCACACCCAGCGTTGGACGCGTGCAGACAGCATCTTCTGTGGCAGTGACCGCCAGCGGCCCGATCGCCCAGGAGGCCTACCGGAGGAGCTAAGCACGTCGCCGGAGGGAGGAGGCTTCAGCGAACTGCGAGTAGGCCTCAGCGTCGGCTCCACCGGACGACACTCCAGCAGCGTGGAGTCTTGTTGTCAGTCATCTCCACGCCGATGTACACAAGCCGAGAGGACACAGCAGAGCACAATGAGAGATGCGCAAAAACCAACTGTCCCCCATGACTCGCAGGCGTGGTACAAGATACAGACCGGTGTTGCGGCCTTCTGCAAATCATGTAACGCCTCTCAAAGACAAAAATCTCGTCGAACAAATCCGCCTAGTCTACTTCAATCCCTACAGGTTTTGATGAAACCATGGGCTGACATCAGCATGGAATTCGTGAAAGCCCTGCCTGCCACACCCGAGAGGTATGATGCCATCCTTGTCATGGTGGATAGATCTTCCAAAATGCTGCACTACATTCGGAAGAACACCAAGATCACCGCAGAAGGAATAGCGCGGTTTTTTTTCAACTAGATCATGCGACTACACGGCGTGCCACGTACCATCATCAACGACAAAGATGACCACTTCACTAGCCATTTTTTGCGCGTACTACTGACGCCATACGACAGTCGGATCCAGCTATCCACGGCGTTCCACCCTCAGACCGTCAAGCAGACCGAGGGAACAAATTAGGCGTTCAAACAACTCCTCCGAACTTCATGCGAGCCACACGGCACCGATAACCGCTGAACTCGCATACAACTCCACCATTTCCACGGTAACTGGAAATATTTGTCAAGGTGGTGTACGCAAATGCTCCCGCCGCAGCGACTCGATTGCAGAGTCAGAGCAATTTCTCCGCGGTTGAGATTCAACATTGTGACTTTACAAGCATCTAGGAGGAAACACGGCAGACCCTCATGAAGACAAAAACAGCCACGAAGCAAGCAACCGACCAACATTACAGTGATGACGTTGTGATTTGTGACGTTCTTGTCGACCTGTACAGTTTAGTGCGACCACTCGGCCGTGTCCATGCTCCTGCAGATCCCTGATGCAGACCCTGGTGGTACCGGTGCGTCATCTGGTGGTGGACTACCAGGTTGGAGCTGACCGACGACCGTTTCAGAGCTCTGGACGCTACCCGGGACCTCCTACATTTTTTCTACAGAACACAAGAGTTTATCGGTGGACTGGCCGTGGGCTCGATTTGCATGTTTTTGCATTGTGTCTCCACCGTTTGATGCCGGATGCATGCATGTGACCAGTCGTAGTGTCCGGCTTGTGATCTTGCACGTCTAGGTTCAGACGGCGTAGCGTTCTGACATGTGTGCGCAGAGTTAAGGCCAAAACAGTGGTTTTGGGCCGGTTTTAGGACAGATATTGCACTGCCGCGTGCGACAACCGCCGTGCGCCGCGGCAGGTACTTATGCCATGGACCTGTCATTTGCTCACTCTCTCTGCAAATGCTATTGAAGCATTCTGACACTTTGCCTTGTGTCTCCTAGCCAAACCCTTGCCGTCGTGTGCACGACTTGTGACTGTCGTCACCGTCTGACCATGCACTGATGCCTAGTCATCGGCTGCGTCGCTAGGAAGCTTCTACACACTTTCTCATGGTATCAGAGCAGTGAGACAGTTCTAACCGAGCTGCACAGTAGAGACACAGCAAAGCAGCAGTAGTGAGAGTCACTGCTGCAGCAGATCCACAGGGACCTATCGACGATAGCCGATCATCGTCGACGTTGCTCAACATCGCCACGTGAGACTGCATCAGTCGTGACAGCTGCAGTAGGCGCCATCAGCTGCCGACATTGGCACATGCAGCAGCAGCAGCATTGAGTAGTCACAGTAGTAGTCCAGTAGAGCAGCAGCGCAGCAGCAGCGGCAGCAACAGCGGCGGCAGCAGCGCGCGGCGGCAGCAGCACAGCAGCAGCGCAACAGCAGCGACAACAGCAGCCGCGGCAGCAGCAGCAGCACAGCAGAAGCAGTAGCAACAGCACAGCAGCAGCACAGCAACAGTGGCAGCAGCAGCGGCGGCAACAGCAACATAGCAACAGTGTCGGCAGCAGCGCGCGATGGCAGCAGCAGCGTGCAGCAGCCACAGCGCGCGACAGAAGCAGCAGAAGCGCACAGCTGCTATCACAGCTGCGTGCGCGGCTGCCAGGCGACCGCTCCACACGCAGCCACGTGGCTGCTGCTGCAGCTGATGACACAATAGCAGCAGCAGCTGAGCGGAAGCTCCTGCGCAGTTTCCGCACAGCTTCCGCGCGGCTGCAACGGAGCGGATGCCTGCTCACGCAAAAACCGAGAGGGTTGACACAAAAAAGGGGGGAGGGGAGCTGACATCAGCATTTTTCCTTGCTGACGTACGCTGATGTCAGCAACTTCCTACTGACATCAGCACTTTCCTTAGTGAAATTTTTGATCGGAGCGTCAGAAGTTGCCAGTATTTCAACTCCTCGAGAAACGCTGACATTTTGACAATTCGACCACGTTGATGTCTCGGCCCATAATAAACGGCGACATGTCTCCGCCCGGTGACAAGGGAAAAAGGGTATTGGATCCCTCTTCTTCCTCCTCAGGGGTCGTGAGCCCACGTTCGCATGCTATTGAGGACCTGCGGAGCCAGCAGGACAAGATGCGTCGCCTGCAGCGGGAGTAGACTGACGCCATCCGTACACTCACCGAGCTTCTTTGGGGTCATTCCGCGACCCCACGACAGACCTCAGAGGGAGCAGCCGTTGTCGCACCTTTTATACAACAGTTAGCTCCAGCACCGAAGACAGGATCTGGAGTTGACCCGCCGCCTCTTGATCCTTGGGACGAGGATCCAGAGATGCCAGGCATGGAGGACGACTCCCCCGAGCGCGAGATTCGTATGCTTCAGGAGCTCCTCCGCCAACTTCAGACAAGCTCTCGGCCCCCCACACATCTCGTTTTCCTGATATTCGATCGTTGCCTGACCTCCACCCTAGCGACTTCCCTCTTCCTGGAGTCTTTCCCATCCCTCGTCCTTCTCAGCCTGTGGTTTCTTTCCCTACGGAGCGGCAACCCAAGGTTTTCGAGACACCGCCCCCATGGTATGTTAGCGAGGATAGCTTTTACTGCTGGGAGATCCTCTCCCAGGTTTGGGCCACTTCAAAGGGCGTGTGGCCCTACTACCACAGTCCGTATCAGACTATGGACTGAGCACAGGTGCTGACAGCAGCTAGGACGATGTGCGGACTTCTCTACACCATGCCGCGCGAGACCGTCATCGACTTCCGCTCGTTCCTTGGTGAGACTGGCACACATACCAGCACTGATCCACGCAAGGGCTGGGACCTGGCGTTATCCCTGCTTGCAGTAGAGACGCTCGCCACCCGCGCTGCACACATTCGTGCCTTTCACTCCCTTCGTCAGGGGCATGCCGAGCCTGCGGCCGACTACTGGCGACGCGCCATGCTCATCTACACGCGCCTTGGGAACTCAAGAGGTACACAGCTGTGGGCACTCCGCACGATCATGCTCGGAGTTCGCCTTGAGCACACAGACATCCTCATGAGGTACAGCGATGCTGTGCTTGAGCCTTTTTCTGCCTCACTGCAGCTTCTTCCCTGGACGCACCAGCTTTTCCTCCAGGTGACTTCCGCCCGAGAGGCAGCCGTGGCCCATCAGGAGACTCCCCTTGCTGCAACAGTCGTTGCATTACCACCGACGCCCCTCCTGCAGTCCCCTTCTCCATCCTCCGTCACGTCCTCATCTTCCTCTTCCTCTTCCACCCCGCTGACACCGACTCAGATACAGAGTGTCGCGGCAGCAGCACAGGGGAAGAAGAAGAAGGGGAAGCGTGGCTCGGGTCAACAAAAGTCACAACAGCAGCCGTAATCGGGTAGTAGTAGTGGACGCTCTGTTCACTGCTACAACTGTGGAGGCACTCATCGCTACACCGAGTGCCAGCAGCCGCTCGATTGGGCATGGATTACTTGCGGGCTTCAGGCTGCATACGCACTCCGTTCTACGACCCGCAGCAGCACATCCTCCGGGCGTGCGGCGACCACGACAGCAGCAGTCCCTGCTTCACCACCGGCGAGCAGCGGCGACCCTGGCCCACGTGACCGCACCATCACCGAGCTCCGACACCTTCTGGCGCTTCGCTTTCAGGGAGGTACGCGTGTGTTGTCGCAGCCGAATGGTTCACAGACTATCTTTCCATCTATTCTTGTGGCTCGGGATGACTCGTATGGGGGGGCACAGTCGGCATGTGATGACGATGGGCCTGACTGTACCCAATGGATTCATGAGTCTCACCTTTGTGCCCTTCGTCGTTCCTTCCCACCAATTGTCCAGCGTCCTTCTGATGCCGAGTGTTCCATTGCCCATTGTACAGTGACGTCCTCCAGTCGTGATTCCGGTGGCACTTGGATCATCGATTCCGGTACCAATCATCACGTGACCTGTCGTCGTAGTGATTTTCTTGTTCTCAGCCCCGTTGCGTCCGTTCGTTCATTCTGTCCACACAGGCTCAAGGTCAGTTTGCCTGACCTTGAGCTTAATTTGCTTTCTGTGCCTGATTGCACACTGATGGGACTCTCTTTGGAGCACACTGCAGAGTCCGCGACTGTGACTGCTATTGACACCCGCAGCGTTGTCCTTCGTGCCTCTGTTGTGGATGACCTGTATCGTGTGTCTCAGACTTCTACTCCTTCCGGTCATGTTTTTTTCACTGGTGTTCTGTCTCCTGAGCACCAACGATTACTTCATCGCCGCCTGGGTCATGTAGGCTCTGACACTATGTCGAAGCTCATTAGGACACAGCCCGCCCTCGGTCTTGACGCGGCTTCTTTTGAGAAGCCGCCCAAGACTGACTGTCTCTTCTGCGCTCAGGGTAAGATGCATCGTTGCACCTACCCTGACTCCCGTTCTCGCGCACTTTGTCCTCTTGAGTTAGTCCATTCGGACCTTCTTGGTCCCCTTCATGTCGAGTCTTTGTCCGATCGGGATCGATACGCCCCAACCCTGACTGATGACTTTACCCGGATGCGGTGGGTCTTTGGCCTGCACCAGAAGAGTGACGCCGCTCTCGCGGTTTGCCTCTGGTTAGTGATGGCTGAGCGCCAGACCCGCCACAGGCTGCACACCTTCCGCTCGGATCGTGGCGGTGAGTTTCTTGGCGAGATGGACAGCTTCTTCGCCGAGCACGGGATTTTTCACCAGGTCTCCGCTCCTGCTATTCTCAGCAGAATGGTGTTTCTGAGCGTTGGAACCGCACCATGGAGGATGCGGTTCACGCTATGCGGTCTGAGTGTGGCCTCCAGGAGTCCTTCACTTTTGAAGGCTTCGCCTACATGACTTTGGTCTGGAACCGCCTTCCGCACGGTCCTCTGCCGGACCACGTCACACCGTATGAGCTATGGTTCGGCCACCGTGTTGACCTGCGCCTCGCTCGTGTCTGGGGATCCTTGGCTTTTGTGTGGTACACCGAGGACCAGCAGGGGTCCAAGGTCTCACCGCGAGGTCGCTTGTTTGCCTTCGTCGGCATCCCCGTGGTCGAAGGCATGGCGTTTTTGGGACCCCGCTCGTCGTCGCATTGTTGAGTCACGCGACGCGCTCTTCTTTGAGTCCCTCATCTACCGTGATCTGACTTTGATCACGTCGCTATCCATCACACATGTTCCTACGTGTGAGGTTTCTCGACGGATGGGAGATTCTCTGCTTGCGAGCACTGCTCGCCAGGCTGATGTGTCCGTTTGAGCTCCCTCCACTTCTCCGGCTCTTGATGACCCAGCGATCATTCCTGTCAGTCCAGAGATCTCTCCAGCACCACCGGCATCTACCCCTGTCCACTCGCGAGTTTCACATCGCCTGTGACGCAGTAGCCGATCTTGTGGTCGTCAGACCTAGCACTGAGGCATGCGCCCTTGCCACACAGAGCTCTCCCTCTATGGCGCCTGACCCCGGCACTCTGAGGGAAGCTCTCTCATCACAGGATGCTGACGTTTGGCATACTGCCTGTGAGGATGAGCTTCGCGCCATCCAAGAGCACAGAGTTTACGAGCTAGTCGACCTTCCACACAGGAGGAAGGCTATTCAGGTTAAGTGGGTCTTTCGCAAGAAAGTGAAGCCGGATGGCTCACTAGAACGCCACAAGGCTCGCTTGGTCGTCAAGGGGTACTCTGACACCTTTGTCCCTATCGGCCGCATGACCTCAGCTCGAGCTCTATTCGGTGTAGTGGCTCAGCATGACTGGGAACTGCACCAGATGGACGTGAACAATGCATTCCTCCATGGCTCTCTGGATGAGGAGATTTACGTGGCTCAGCCACCCGGCTTTGAGGATGGTGACAAGGTCTGGTGCTTGCGCAAGTCCTTGTACGGCCTCAAGCAGTCTCCTTGGTGTTGGAATCAGGAGATCACTGGCACCTTGACTCGTGCGTGATATGTACAGAGTGAAGCAAATCCCTCTCTCTTCATCCGACGGACGCCTGAGCGATTCATCGCCATCCTGGTTCATGTCGACGACCTTTTGATCGCGTCTCCTTAACTGGAGGCTGTGAAGGAGGCCAAGGCTGTCCTCCAGACTGCCTACAAGATGGAGGACCTTGGTCTTGTAGCGGTGCTTCTTGGCATGGAGATCGTGCGAGACTGCTGACGTCGTACTCTACTACTACATCAGGCCCGATACGCACGTGTTGTGGGGGAGAATTTCAGCGACCTCCTCGGTGCAATGCCCACGGCTTCCACACCTCTCATGCCTGACGGGCAGGATGCCCTGAAGATGGACAATCCCACAGAGCTGGGGGAGACAGTGGATGTGACCCTGTAGCTCCGTCTCATCGGATCTCTGATGTACCTGGCCACTACCACACATCCTGACATCGCATTCGCCGTCAACCTCCAAGCCCAGTTCTCGCAGGCTCCACGTGCTAGAGCCCTTCATGCGGCTGTGCAAGTGGTGCGGTACGTGGTCTCCACACTGTACCTCAGACTCTGCTTTCGCCAGTAGTATTCGGTGGTCCTTGACGGCTACACCGACAGCGACTGGGCCAAGAGTCCAGATCGACGCAGTCGCTCCGGTTACGTGTTCCTGCTCGGTGGGACCGCTGTGTCCTGGCGCAGCGGGAAGCAGGACTGCATTGCACGTACCTCATTGGAGGCAAAGTACGTTACTCTGGGTGCAGGGGTTGCTGAGGCGGTATGGCTGCAGCGCCTGTTCCTTGAGCTTGGCCAGTGTGTACCCGCCATTGTGCTTCGTTGCGACAACCAGAGTGCTCTTGCCATTGCGGAGAACTCCGGTGTCTTTCATGCTCGCACGAAGCACATTGCGGTTGAGCATCACTTTATGCGTGATCTCATGGAGCGACACATGATCTCCATCATTTGGGTTGGCACTGACATGCAGTGTGCTGATTTCTTGACGAAGGCAGTAGCACGCGGAAAGTTTCTAGTGGCCATTTGTTCTGTTGGACTTCGCCCCTTGCCTGAGAGTGGTTGAGTGTGGGATGTGTCTATGTCTGCGTCGCATATGTCATTGCACTCGTTGTTTGTACTCGTCTCAGTGCTGCACGTGTATGGACATGCGTACCATCGGGTCATGGGGGATTGTTGTGATTTGTGACGTTCCTGTCGACCTGTACAGTTTACTGTGACCAATCGGCCGTGTCCATGCTCGTGCAGATCCCTGATGCAGACCCTGGTGGTACCGGTGCATCATCTGGTGGCGGACTACCAAGTTGGAGCTGACCGACAACCGATTCAGAGCTCTGGACGCTACCCGGGACCTCCTGTAGTTTTTCTGCAGCACACAAGAGTTTATCGGTGGACTGGCCGTGGGCCCGATTTGCATGTTTTTGCATTGTGTCTCCACCGTTTGATGTTGGATGCATGCATGTGACCAGTCCTAGCGTCCGGCTTGTGATCCTGCACGTCTAGGTTCAGACGGCGTAGCGTTTTGACATGTGCGCGCAGAGTTACGGCCAAAACAATGGTTTTGGGCTGGTTTTTAGGACAGATCTTGCACTGCCGCGTGCGACACCCGCCGTGCGTCGCTGCAGGTACTTATGCCATGGACATGTCATTTGCTCACTCTCTTTGCAAATGCTATTGAAGCATTCTCACAATTTGCCTTGTGTCTCCTAGCCAAACCCTTTCCGTCGTTTGCACGACTTGTGACTATCGTCAGCGTCTGACCAGGCAGTGACGCCTAGTCGACGGCTGCGTCGCTAGGAAGCTTCTACGCACTTTCTCAGTTGAATGGTGGCGATTGCGTCCTCCTCAGCTAAGCGGATATCAAACTCCAACGACATGACTTCGCGCAGGTAAATTTTTGCTGGTTGGGACCGTTTGAAATCAAGCGAATGCAAACCCTTATTGACGTTCGACTTCTTCGTAACAGCATGGCGATCCTCCCTTTCTTCCACATCAGGAAGCTCAAGGACTATCGGGATCCCGGCATGAATCTTGGCAGAGACATCGCACGTCCACCTCTTGTACAAGTGGACGGCAATATGGTGTACGCGATTGAGGCTATCCTAGGACATCGACGTCATGGAAGAACGACCAAATATATAGTCAAGTGGCATGGCTACAATGCCGTGCACAACAGCTGGGTGCCCTCTGACAACCTCCGAGACGTTGATCATCTGCTCGACGTCTACTTTCGTCATCACCGGCCTACGTCTCCTTGCGCGCTGGGACGTCGCGGTTAAAAGGGGGAGAGGCGGGGG
>SZWC01000858.1:291259-306884 GCA_023375785.1 Penium margaritaceum | reverse complement strand
GGGAGAGAGAGAGAGAGAGAGAGAGAGAGAGAGAGAGAGAGAGAGAGAGAGGGAGAGAGAGAGAGATTGACGAATCTTTTCTTGCAATGACACGCACGGTGGAATACCTTTTGTTCTTGTTTTCTCGTGGTCACTTGCCCGATACAACATCCCTTTGGAGATAAAGGACACCATCCTACTGATGTGGGTTTCCACAACACATGCTGAACTGCACACAAATGACCATTGCAGGTGGCTGATGTCATGCTCGAAAGTTTTTGGTATCACATCCGCTGGTGTTGATGCGCCGGTGGTTGGAGAGACACCATGGCAGATTGATGGACAGCTTGCCAAAAGGGTGGGGCAAGGCCGCCATGGTAATGCATGATACGATCACATAGGATTCTGACCATCAGATTTGCATCCACTTCATTGTGCCCTATACGCATAATGCTGCCAGGTTTTTGCGGCAGTAATCAAATGAAAATAGACCCAATTTTGGTTGGGTTGACTCATGTTGTGGGCAAGACCTCGCAGTCGAAGGTGGGCTCACTCCCACCCAACCGCGGGGGTTCTAAACCCATACACGTGTTCCACGGCTCTCTTGACTTCCTTTTCCTTTTGTGTTTGTCTAAGTCATGCACATCCATTGCCTTCTTTCAAATCCCGTTGTGTGTCGTGCCTCTCTCACCTCTTATTCATTCCCTTGTTTCCTTCGACATTACACATTCACCCCTCTCTCTTGGCACGAGGCCATAGAAGACAGGCCATCCCTTCGTTGTTCCTTTCCCTTCTCTGATTTCACGATGCACAAGCTATATGGCCTCCCCATCCATGTCGTGTCCAACTTGTGAAAGCTAAGCATCCAAGAAACACCTATTTTGGTTGCTAATCGTGTGTCTTTCTACCTTCCACCCATTGCCAATGGGCTATGGCCTCGCACCTAGACAAAAGAAAGCTTATCCCAAATGTCCGTTTGTGCATAATCATGAGAGTTTGCTACATACTATGACGTATTCGCTCTTGTTGTCTCCAATGAAGATGTATCACTACTTCATTGAAACGAAGATCACATTTGGTGTGACAGTAGAGGCTAGGTATACTTGCTCCCGTTGGAATGGGATAAATCATTCCCCATGCAATGTCTATGAAGAAAGCAAAGGAAATAACTGCATGAACAATTGAGTGTGCAAATACAAAAAAAGATTCCTCGAATATCCAAAAACATTTGGAAGGCAACCTGAAGGCATATCTCCTCCACATTTTTGTTTATTTGGAGGGAGGATTTACCGCTCCGTGTCTCCCTCCATTCCGTATAACATTCTTCCTTGCCTTTTCACAACCATAGAAAACCCCATTTATACTCCAATCCTTTATTTGATAAACTTCACAATGGATCATTTCCATCTGAAACAAAGTGAATATGCATTACAACATGCACCTCTGTAAAAGGATATTCATGTAGAAAATATTCAGTATTTTATTGTCATGCTTTTTAAGTATAGGAACAATGTATGTGTTTACCTTTGTACAAAAAATATACGGATTTGCTTGCCCTGTACAGCAGGGGCCTCTTTTGTTCCGAGCTAGTCCCTTCCATTTTTTTGCCCCTCGACCGTAACCGATAGGAGCGGTAGGACTCCAAGACTCAAAGAATTGGCCCATGGAGTGGATCCGTCCTCCCAAACATTTACAAGGAATAGACTATAGGGTACTTGCACCATTCGTGAAAGCCATGGATAAGGAGGATGCCAGTGGTTTCACTTATTTCCTTAGCCGTGCAAAAAAAGGGAGCGTGAAGGACCGAGGACTATAGCAGAGGCATGGACCTTTTCATCAATCTCCCTTTGGTGCGAGAGCGAATGCATTGGATGGCATGAGCGAGGTTTTCTTGGATCGGTCCTGGACTTTCTGATCATGTGATTGGGATTGGGTCTAATATTTGGTCAGCCCATCCTTCTTGCCAAATTTGATGGATGATGCTAACACGGAGAATATCATAAAGGATCCAATTAGGAGTGGTGGTCATTGGACCAAAGAGGAGGTCTGGTGTGGTTGGGTGCTTTTTTGGGGAAGAAGGCTAGGAATCGTCTTTTCAAGTGCACAGTGATGGATGTTACCTGCTCATATTAGAGGGAACAATATTCGATAGTTGTAGGAAACCGACATATTGGGCATATGGTTAACTTGTGTGGAACAGTATATGAAACAAAATACCACATCCTATGGTCTGACTCTGAGGGGTGTCTTGGCCAAGCTTTTGTTAATGTGTTTCCAATTTGGAAACACATTAACAGTGTCTATTTGGTTTGTGGGTGGGTGTTGTTGACGGAGGTTGACAAGGTGGTTGTAGATCTGGATAAAACGATTCAAATGACAGGCAGATTATATAGCTACGAAGGTTTGGGTGATGTGGGATGCCCAAGTATCAGATTTTGTGGATGTAGACTGGTGTGCTCGAGTGTCCGGAGAGTGGTCGTGAGGGGGCCCATGGGTGTTTGGAAGGACCTCTTGTTGGCTGCGAGTCGATGGTTTGTCTAGGGAGAGGCCGAGTGTCTCGGGTTGGAGTAAGTTTCAGACCTGGAGCTTGAATGTAAGGAGGACATGTTCTTGTTGGGGGATGCCAAACGTGGTGTCATCTAGTTTGAGGGTATGGCAATTATGAGCACTGAATACTAGTTGGATGTCATAGCGGATGGGGTTTGGGAGAAGGATTTGTGGTCTGGTGTAAGAAAGTGGCGGAAGTTGGGTCCTCACGTATATGTTGCGTACGTTCGTGTTTGATGTCGTCTCCATGAGGCAAGCGGTGCCCGTACAAGAACCGATATTACCGTGTGGCATGATTGTAAATGCCATGAACAACGAGCTCCCCTTCTCCCATACCAGTCTTACAAAACATGGGCAGTGCATTGCATTGTATCTTGGTGTTACGGAAACACATAGGAAAAGTGTACATTAAAGTTGGTTTCCAAGTAAGTTCTGTCTACAACATCCACTTGTGAACTTTCAGTGGAATCCTCTTGATAGACTGCCAGATACATTCACCATGTTAAGTTCTACTGGGGAGGGGGGACTCCACTGTTTCTGGCACCCATATTCTCTCCCCGATGACCCCTCCAAATAAAGGAACGATTGGACCAATGTCTTGGTCGACGAACAAAGTGGCGTATGGAATTTGCGAGACAAGTTTTCACTTGTGAACACCTCTTGGAATGACAAGGACACTCATCGATTAAGCTCCGTTGGGACAGTTAAAGGTTTTGTATTCCAATATAAACAACCATGGTTAGCTCATTAGGCTCATTTCATTAATGGTTTGCACGTTATACTCTCTATTTGTAAGTAATCTTTCTTCTTCCATAGCTAACGCCACATATATTGTTCAAAATGCTGACTTCATTCGCATTTGGTAAATATCTCTCATCACAACGGGTATTCTAGCAGCTGTTTCCAGTTACCACCGGACTTGGTAGATGGCATCCTCCCCATTCCAATGTCGATACTGTGATTTAACGTAAATGCTCATCACCGAGTTGCACATTTGCAACACTTGACACGGGTTGTTTGCATTTTTCATCAGTCCATTTGACAACTCAAACCCATAATGCATGGAAATAGATGAACGAAGTGTGTCTATTAATGCATGTGGCGGTTGAATGTTAAAGCCAGTAACAAAAATGATGTCAATTGTCATACACTAAACAGGCGCCCTTTTCAAATAGCATAAAAACACAACAAGGAGCTGTAAGGTTGCACTCCATTATTACACCTTGATTGTTGCACGAGCACATGTGAAACTGATGCTGAAAAGAACTACCGTCATCCAATTTTAGGACATACAAATTACTTGTTTTTTAAAATTGTAGAGAAAAGGGAAATATGACCATTTTTGTCCTAGAGCACCAATTATGACCATAGTCTCCTACGATCTGATATGCTGTGAATAATGTTTTTCTGTAGTCATCATGTTTCCATGCAAATTCCTTGATACTCCGTGATCTCTTAAAAGCACATGATATTTTAAACGCTTTCCTGTGGGGAATTGTGAGAATGTTTTTCCTTAACTAGAGAAGTTTCTCACCACCTTCACGTGCCTATGCACTTCTAATGTACACAGTAACAATGGTGTATTTTTTAGGGGTCATTGGTCATGTGTTGTGACTGTAAAATGGTGCTTTCTCCGGTTTCTATAGTTACACAATTTGATTTCTGTTACTCTCGTTACATATACGTATTCCCCATAAAAACATACACAAGGTAATGTCTTGCACTAGATTCAATACAAAGGAGTTGTTGGTGTTTGCTAGTATCACCCTTTTTGGCAACACGTTAAAGTGACTTTCCATTGTTGTTCTAGAAAATGCTATAATAAATCTCATTTGAGACAATATCATAATTGCTATCATATTCCTGAATGCAGGTGTCACGCTGCTTATACGCTATTCTCACTCTACTTGCATGTTGCTGGCATGCATCTTACATGGTGTTTCCACTCTAATTTTCCACTGCTTCAACATTTTTGAACACTGCTTGTTGTTGCTTTGCGTGTCAACTACTCACACTCCGCGTGCCAGAAGTTGTTGGATGGGAACCCATCTTTTTGCTACTTCTTCCGTCCATATAGTAGTTACGGCAGCACCCGATGGCCACCCAAGGGTTAAAGGAGGTATGGTTAATCTTATGATTTTAAGCACCAAGTGACATATGTGTTAGGACACACGTACACACACACACACATACACACACACACACACACACACACACACACACACACACACACACACACACACACACACACACACACACACACACACACACACACACACACACACACACACACATGTCTTTAGTTACCAGGAAGCTTAGTTATGTATGACCACTTGTACGTTAAGTATAACATTTATTTACAAGAGCTATGCATTTGTAAGTGGGTTTGTCAAATATGAAAACCAGCATTACTCCACAAGAAGGTGCTTGGACAGTTATTGCCATGTAGGTTTCATACAAGTATGTTCAGTGGCATGCTATGTGACAATGTACCTCCATAGTACACATCAATTATATTATGTCATACATAGTATAACAAGTGGCATTTTCAATAGTCATGCGTCTCTTAATGTTGTGCACATCGCTTGCCCCCCTCCCCACCTACCAAAGTATGGCTAAGTACGTGGAAGTGTATGTGGTTCACGAGTCTATAAATACACATTTTTTCTTATCCTACAATGCTTCTAGAAATATTCTATTGATGTAATACATTTGTGAAGATTTAGACTGTATCCCCAGTGGCACAATCCATTACATAGACCTGATACACTTCTACATCATTCCAATGGAGGGGATATCCATTGGCCCTCCATATCCTAAAAGTAAGAAAATGCATGAGGATATTGTGCATGACTGTGTCTGCGGGGACTGCAGAAAAATTTACACGAGTGGATATGCCGCCACAATGTTTAACAAGATCTGGTAATCCCCTTCACGGAATATGGGAAAGTGAACTAGGATTGTGTACCTGGTGGAATTGTATGTGGTGCATGAGACAAAACATACACAATTGTGTTGTTCTCTTTTTCTTGTACGAACTACCTCTCACTCCAATACAATAGTGGATATCTTGGTTGTATCCCCATGTACACAATCCAATACAGGGACTTGATACACGTTGCATTTCTCAGGTAAAGGGAGAAATCCATCAGACCTCCCCTCGCACTCCTAGAAGTAAAAAAAGAAAAATTATGGTCAGTGCACGTGATTGTGCATGTGGCGAAAGTAGTTAGATGTACACTACCGTATATATTGTGATGATCTCAAACCAGGTCTGGTATCCCCCCTCTTAAAACAACGAATGTGTATTACGGCTGTGTATGTGGAATTGTACGTGTTGTAAAAGTGAATAAATAAACAATTATGTTGTCTCCCGATATTTCTATGCGCTATCTCTCAATGCAATGTAGTTGTGAATTCATTCATTGTACCCCTATGTACACAATCAAAAACAGGGACCTCATACACTCATCCACATTTCTAATGGGCAAAGGGGGGTTGAATGCATGTTGGACCCCATCTTTACCCCCCCTCCAAGGTGGAAAGCGTACAAGGAAAATTCATTAGGTTGCATACATCAGAACAGGTGCAAGAAAAAATGAATTTATACACCAGCGTGCATTAAAAATAACAGTTCAAACACCACGGTGGTCAAGCTACTGCGTGACTGACATATTGGTCGTCGTTCGCACAAAAACTTGAATGGCCATAGAAAGATAGTAAGGCCAGCTACAACATGACCATCAATGAGTCTTTACGGACAAAAACCCAAGCCAACCAACTAGTCATTGAGATGGACGTAGGTGGAGAGATAGAGTACTTCTATACAAATTGACATGTTTTTGGTACAAATTATGTTATCTTCCATATGAACACTGATCTTATCAGTGATACTCTCTGGCAGAAGTTCTATAAGACAATGTTTTGTCTTTTTATAACTTCCAACTGCTTTCCTATCATTTGCAACAAGTTTCCTTTGCCAGTTTATGTTAGGAGAGGTATTCTTTTTAAATTGTATTGTAATTCTAAAGGTTCTCCAAAGGTTTTGTGTGTGTTTATTCGTGATGTACAATGTTGCAAAAGTGTGTTTCTCTATGTGTTTAAGCATCATTGGACATTCATCCACATCTGTGGACTGCACTCTCCCCTGCTACTGCCGCTGCACAGTTATTGCTATTGTAGAAACATTTATGCTCCTCAACACTACTACCTGCATAGCACCATGTAGCACCTCTAACTACATCTCACACTCATTCGGATACTTTGCTACTAACACAATTCCCCTGAGCTCCGATACCATGTAAGAATTGGATAAAGGTTCCCCTTTGCATCCCTTTTCAAGGAGTTAGAAGGGGTTTATTCCAACAGCCATTAAAGTTATGTAATATTGATCACCAGACAGACTTGAAGCCGGGCTATAGACAGACGGTCAAGTGGACCTATTGGATGAGCGACCATGACCTGACCGAACTAAAAAAGTAGTCGGATGAGATGCTGGGTCAGAAGCTCATGAGGCCATCCGTGTTACCCTACGCGAAACCTATGCTTTTTTGTGAAAGGTAAAACAGGCAAGATATAGATGTGCATGGATTACCCAGTGTTGGAAAACATGACCATCAAGAACCGATACCCCCTTCCGCGAGGAAATGAATCTTTGACCAAATACGTGGGGCAAGAAGATTCGCCAAGATCGATCTTCACAACGGCTATCACCAGATCCGAGTATCTGGCAAGGACAAAAAGAAGATGGAATTATACACCAAATACAGAAATTTCGAGTTCATGGTCATGCATCTCAGAATTTTCCAGTTCATGGTCATGTTTGGGACATGCAGGTGTTTTTGGGGTTCTTCATAAACTACCGTCTATTCCTAAATGACTTGACTCAGATTTGAGTGCTTCCCTCCCTCCAATCTCACACATAAAACTACCAAGTGGGGTTGGAGGGACATTGAAGAAAAAGGGTTAAACTCTTTGAGGAGCTATTTAACCTGGATGCTAGTCCTACGGTTGGCAGATCCAATGGTGGACTATGCCATGGCCACAAGAGGCAGTGCTCGTCAAGAGAAACACCCAACCCTCGAATGAATCCAAGATTCACCCGACCCCACCCAAACCGTTTGATCCTGCAAATTACAAGGGATTGACGATTGACAAGCTTGGATGTGTACTTCACCGCTGCTGTGGTCAACGATAATCAAGAAAAATTTACCTTCACAGCAACGCTTCTGTGTTGCATGGCATTAAGTTGCTAGTATGACGCAATCAATATCTAACGGCAGCAAGAGAATGGCGGGGCCTCATCGACGGACAATACCACCCGTCTCATATCAACAACCGCATGCAATCTTCTCCTGAAGTAGATCAACCCGCATTCGCAAGATGCGCTGACGCCACCAACTGACTGGAGTGAGTTATATTGCACGATGCTTGTACATTTTGGATGGCTGAACGAGAAGTCCGATGCTCGATACAAACTCCCGCGTCTCAATTGGTAGTCCAGCGTGGCGGAGTATACACAGAGGTTCCGCGAGATCATCACTGGAGTAGAAATTGTCCTCGATGAACTCAAACAACACATCCGGTGAGTGATTGCCAGTTTTTGGCATCCACGATGACTTACCACAAACAATCGTAGTAGCAAAAAGGATCGACAGCATGGACTACAATGCTCGGATCCAAGAATCCTATGGCTGACGACTTCCCAACCACAATTATCATGTAAACAGAACAAGCTAGCGGAGATACTCATCGCCTTCGATGGAAGTCGACGCTATCGACCAGATAGACACGCGCACGTGCTACCATTGTGGAAAAGTCAGGCATATTGCTCAAAACCGCTAAAGGGTGGAAAGTCATAGAAAAATGAGTTAGAAAATGACAATGGGGATGAGTGAAAGGCGCGACTCTTGTCTGAAAGGGACAATCTACGCTGAATATTCGTCCATCTGAACAGCTCTCAATGCCACAAAGGGCTTACGAGATTGATAAGTTCGACAAAGGATACAAGGATGACCAACCTGCGATATTGCCTAAAGCATAAATCCACAGGTTGCAAGAGTCGCAGAATGCTACTGGCATTATTGGATGCAGGGGTCCTCTTACAGTTTTTTAAACAATGATGTGGTTCAAAAGCTGGGTTTGCAAAACAAATCAGGGGCGTTTGAAGGTAAAACAGTTGAAAAAAGATTGAAGATACGGAGACTTCGAGAACCACTACAACTGCAAGTGGGAGACTTGCGGGATGAAACAGTCTTGAGGTCATGTCCAATGAGTGATCATAAAATCATTATTGGACGCAATTTCCAGTACCAGCACGTTCTCCAGATTGACTAGAAGAGTGACAATGTCTACAGGGAAGATAACAGGGCCAAGCGACAAGTTCCGCGCGTGGGTCGGAAGACGATGGTAGAAGTAGCAGAGGTAGAAGCAGCAGAGGGAGCCATCGCAATCGAGAAGTGTCAACCTGTGTAGAGGATACCACTCAACGTGGTCAACAACTATATTAGACGAGGGGCTTGTGCATGGCTTGTACATTTAGAGCCAAAGGAGGAAGCAGAAGTGGCAGTAGTTAACTAAATGGCGTCGTCAGCCTCATCAATCCCATTGGCCTCACCAGCATCAACGAAGTTCACGATGGTTACCAAGGAGTTTGCACCTCTCAACGGAGAGTTTGCGGACGTCTTCCCCATCGAACTCCCAAAAACCTTACCATCTCAATGCGACATCAGCCATTACATCAAACTGAAACTGGACAGCCGACCCACTGTTGAAGGACCCTTTCGGATGAGCGACCATGAGCTGATCATGTTGAAAAAGCAACTCGATGAGGTGCTCGTTCAAGGATTCACCCACCTATCTACGTCACCATACGCCATACCAGTACTATCCGTCAAAAAGAAAACAGGCATAACATGGATGCACGTGGACTACTAGGCATTGAACGACGCTACCATCAGGAACCGCTATCCTCTTCACTGTGTCGACGAACATTTTGACCAACTTTGAGGAGCTCCACTTTTCACCAAAATCAATCTACACGACGGTTATCACCATATCTGCATGGCAGACAAATACATTGAGAGGACAGTGTTCTGAACTTGTTACTGAAATTTTGAGTTCATGGTCATGCCGTCTGGGCTAATGAGTGTCCTAGCAACATTCATCGCAACGATGAACAATATTTCTGTCCATATCTCAACAATTTTGTCGTGGTACATATTGACGGCATTATGGTGTAAAGCCGCACCCCAATGAGGACAATGGACATATCCAAAAAAGTTCTTGAAGTTTGACAAAGAGATAACATATTTGGAAAACTGTCAAATGGATCACCAGGGATCCAAAGAAAGTGGAAGCAGTCGCTGATTGGCCGACACCGACCAATGTTAGAGAAGTCCAAGTTTTCCTTGGTGTTTACAATCACCACCGACGTTTCGTACTGGGTTACGACAAAGTGTCAGCGCCTCTCTCCAAACTCACTTGAAAAGAAAATGAGTGGCGGTGAGGAGACAACGAACAAGAGGCGTTCACCGCTTTTTGAAATGATCTAACCTCAGCGCCAACCTTATGATCGGTCGATCCAGTGGTTGACTATGCCATGGCTACGGACGCCTCCGATCAAGCCACTGGCGCGGTTTTCCTACACAACCACAGCAGCAGAGAGAAAACGATCAAGTATATATCTCAAAATGTGCGCAGACCAGAACTAAACTATGCCGTATACTAGAAGGAGATACTGGCGGCCATACACACATTTAAGATGTGGCGGTAGCATATTGAATGCCACCGACGCATCATACGTACCAACCATCACATACCAAAATGTTTGAAGATACAGCCGAACCCGCGTCGACGTCAAACCCGATTGATGGAGTTCCCAAATCCAGGTTCAACTACGATATTGAGTACCAGCTAGGAAAAATCAACCCTGGAGATGCGCTCAGTCGTTGACTAGACTTAATGTTTAAGGCAGCGACACTTGAAGTACAGCGAGATCCATATCTTGAGAAGTTATTCACACATGACTGTGAATAGCATGGCGGTTACGGCAAGTCCAAGTTCTGGTACTACATACCCTATTGGCGACTACGAGTCACTCGCCATGTAGTCGTTCCTCTGAACGACGATCTCTGCCACATGCTGCTCAAGGAATGCCACAACACCGACCTCGAAGGACACTTTGGAAAGGATAAGATGCTAAATAAGCTGGCAAAGCACTACTGGTTGGACAAAATGCAAGCCGACGTGGGCGACGTTTGCAAATCTTGCAACGTGTTTTAGCGAAAAAATCTCATCGCACACGGCCACCCTCACTTTTGCAGTCACTCCCCATTCCAAGAAAACCATGGACCGACATCCCCGTGGACTTCGTCATTGGATTTCCGGTCACACTCGAGAGATATGACGCAATCCTCGTGGTGGTCGATATGTTTTCCAAAATTTCCCATTTTATCACGACAACGACCACCATCACAGCCGAAGGAACAGCATGGTTATTTCTAAACAACATCATAGTACTACACAGCGTGCCAAAAACCATCAAAAGAGGCAGAGACGGTCAATTCAGCAGCCCAGTCGAATCCACCTTTCCATGTTGTTCCACCACCAAATCAACGGGCAAACCGAGCGGACCAATCAGATGCTCAAACGACTTCTCCAAACATTGTGCGAGCCACGCGGGAAGGATTGGGTAGTGAAACCTCCAACCGCCAAACTCGCATATGATTTGGTGAACACCGCAATGGGTAAAAACATGTTTGAAGCGGTGTATGGCAAACTTGCCACCACATTAGCCGGACTTTACAGTCAAAGCAACATTCTCGTGGTCAACATTCAACGCCGTGATTTCTCCATCATCGGGGACAAAACACGGCAGACGGTTGCAGAGATAAAAGCGGTGATGAGATGAGAAACCGACCGACATCGCAACGACAACGTGTTCACCGCTGGCGACAAAGTTCTCCTCAATTTGGCAAATATCAAACTCCGTGGAGCCGACTGTTCAAAACTCAAGCCTTGGTGGTTGGGACCGTTTGAGATCGAGCGCATGCAAACCCCTCTGGTTGCGCGACTCAAACTCCCTGAAGATTTGCAAATTCATCCAGTGTTCCACATCAGCAGACTCAAGCTCTACCAAGACCCCGACACGGACTTTCCCGGCAGGGACGTTCCTCCCCCCGCCTATGGTACAAGCGGAAAATGACACAGAGTAAACCATCGCGGAAATCCTTGGCCATCGACGACATGGAAAAACAACGGAGTATCTTGTCAAGTGGCATGGCTACGACGCCGTGCATAACAGCAGGGAACCTGAAAACAACCTCCGCGACGTGGATCATGCAATCGGCGGGAATTATCACCATTACCAGGCTACAACTATAGACGTGCCAAGATGTTGCAGCTAAAAGGGGGGGAAGTGCTATGTACCAGACGTATACGAGTCCCTAGTCATTTTGAGTGGACATCTTTCTCATTACACAAAGAGCCTGAAGTGCGTCGAGACCTCGATTTTAACTTCAACGGTCAAGGGAAACTCGGCCAACTGCCCATGTCCCCTAGTCATCCTTCTCGCACTTCCCGACAGCTTCTTCCATTTCTTAGAATCATCAAAAGAAGGGTCACGACCTTTTGGTCAACTTCTCGACGCATCAAGATGTATACAGGATTATAGAGACACATCTCGCATATTTGCCGTCAATCTTCGAAGCCCCCTGATTCCTTGGCGGATCTTTTTGATCCATCCACTCACGACGCGACTCCTCATGCGTCGCTCCACGCTTGACTCGGCGACCCCGACTACGTCTCATTTGTAAATTAACATTCATGCATATGCATTCGATCATTTTGACACTTGTCATCGAAGTATGCTTATACTCATCACTAATTATACATCGATCAAGTGTCCCAAATTCTCAAACCGCGTTCTACCTCGTAACTCATACATGCTGACCATCTTCGCTCCGTTTGACATAACAAGGATGAGGTTTATCATTAAAAAGAAAGGGTACATGGTCACTCCTTGCAAACTTCTTAGTTGCACCCATTAAAAAAATATACCTTCAGCTTGTGCATAGAACAAGGATTACCTCTAGCTCACTCCATTTTACGGTTTTGGCAAATCATCTCCACAATGTCCAACCGTCCTAAAAACATTACTTTCGATTTTTTATCCCCACCTTGCTTCATTTAAGGGTTTTTGTGTATTTTGTGAAATATGGTGGTGACATGTTGACTGTTGCATACCAGACTTATACAAGCCCATAATCTTCTCAAGTGGGCATTTTTTTCATTACACAAACAGCCCATCGCGTCCCGAGAACCGCGATATTCACTCCGACGGCCGAGGGCAAACTGGCCAACTGCCCCGTCCTCAATGGATATTCTTGAACATTTTGACAGTTGTGACCACTCTCGCGAACCTACACATAGAAGTGACATGGCCTTTTGGTTGACTTCTCGACGCTTCACGATGAATCTGGATTTAAAACGATGCATCAAGCATCTTCACCGTTGATTGTCAAAGACCCTCGACTTCTCGGTAGATACTCTCAAATCCGACCACTCACGATGTGACTCCGCACGTGTCACTCCACATCCAACCCAACGACCTCGACTATGCTTCATTCGTAACTCGACACTTGTATATACATGTTTCAATTGTTTTGACACTTGTCATCAAAGTACACGTACCGCTACTTCTAAATTATTCAAGTGTCCTAAACTCTATATTGTATTTCGCCTCGCAACTTCTACTCGTTCACCATCTACGGTCCGTTCGGCGTGGTATCAGAGCGCAACAGTGCTAGAGAGGTATTCAACTACATTACCCATCCGAAGGACTACCGCGCACAAGTCTGTAGCACGTCTTGCACGTCAAGACTTGGCAGACTTTGCCATTTCAATGTGAGACGAGTTATCGCAACCAACGACCATCAGTGGGTCTTCAGCGATGACTTTGGCGATGGAGGAGCAGAACATGCCGATGCACGCGAGAGTGAATGCTGGCATGTCAGGCTTTGCGTCAGCTGGAACGACTCCCACGGCGACCAATCCAATCACGGATCTGACGGCAATGAACCAGCGACCCCTACCAACAGCCCTGACGATGACAACAAGGACTACAGGTGGCACTGGTTGACGGCACGGATCAACGAGGAACTGTCAAAAATGATCTCCGCACTCAAAGGAATCAGCAGCCACATGCTCCAACAACTTAACGTTGCAATGGAGGCTCTTCGCAATGCAAGCGCGCATGAAGTGATGCTCATCAAGAGAAACTCTCAACTCTCAAGCGAACGCAAATTTCGTCCGGCTGTACCAGGACCGTTTGATCATGCAAACTCAAAGGGGCCAACGTTTTGGATGTGGCCGACGATTTTGGAGGTGTAGTTCACCACTGTTGGGGTCAACGACGATAAAATGAAAGCTAACCTTGCGGCCGCATTTGTGCATGGTACGACGTTCAGGTGGTGGTTTGACCTAAAGTCTATCCAACGGCAGTAGGAGACTAGCGGATCATCATCAACGGCTCACGGTGAACGTCTCACATCACTGGCCACAGGCGTTCTATCCTTGGAGCAAGGTATGGTTCATGAGGGTCATTTTGTACACCATCACATGGGTGTATAGTTCAATATAATGATGTATGAAGGTTACATGAAGTTCTTGACATGGAGTGTTCCTATGCAATGAGTGTATGGCGGGAGTGTATGTGGAGAAAGGTACAAAGTGTACACTAGTGTACAATACTATGATTCATATGTGCAAGTTAGTATGGGGGGGGGGGGGTTCTATATGGTGAGTGTATGGGGGGAGTGTATGTGGTGATGGGTGCTAAATATACACTAGTCTATAATGGTGTGATTCAGATGTATAAGTAAATGTGGATCGAGAGAGGGGTTGTACACGGTGAGTGTATGCGGGGAGAGGATGTAGAGATGAGTGCTAAATGTGCACTGGTGTATGTTGTGATTCAGATGTGCAAGTGAATGTGGGAGGGGGGAGGGGAATCAGGGGGGAGGGGGATGTTGTATATGGTGAGTGTATGGGAGGAGTGTACAAGTGGATGGGTGCTAAATGTATGCTAGTGTATAATGTTTTGATTGAGATGTGCAAGTGAGTGTGGAGGGAGGGTGGAGAAGGGGGAGGGGGTGTATATGGTGAGTGTATGAGGAGAGTGTATGGGGACATAGGTGCTAAACATACACTAGTGTATAATGCCATGATTCAGATGTGTAAGTGAATGTAAGGGGGGGGGAGGTAGGGTTGTACGTGGTGAGTGTATAAGGGGAGTGCATGTGGAGATGGATACTAAGTGTACACTAGTGTGTAATGCTGTGATTCACATCTGCAAGTGAAGGGAGGGGGGGGGTTGGGAGGGGGGTTATACATGGTGAGTGTATGAGGGGACTGTATGGGGTGATAGGTGCTCAATGTACACTAGTGTATAAGTCCGTGATTTAGATGTACAAGTGAATGTGAGGTGAGGGGTGGGTGTATGTGGTGAGTGTATGGGAGGAGTGTATGTGGAGATGGGTGCTAAATGTACACTAGTGTAAAATGCTGTGATTCATGTGTGCAAGTGAATTTGGGTGTGAGGGTTGTATGTGGTGAGTGTATGGGGGGTGCATGTGAAGTAATGTGATTTCTTGGAAGGTTCCTTTGAAGTTACGTGGAGTATGTGTATTTCCTGAAAGCTCTTATATACTCACCACATATAACCCCCTCCCCCTTTCCCTCCCCCCCCCCTCCTACCACATTCACTTGCACATGTGAATTACAACACTGTTATAGCACCCATCTCCACATACACTCTCCCTATACACTCACCACATACAACCCCCCTCCCCCTCCATCCACATTCACCTTCACATCTGAATCACAACGATATACACTAGTGTATATTTAGCACCCATCACCCCATACACTTCCCTCATACACTCACCATATAGACCCCCCTCCTCCGCTCCCCTCATTCACTTGTACATATGAATCACAACATTATGCACTAGTGTATGTAGGGAGTGTATGGGAGAGGTGTGCTAAATGTGAACTAGTGTATAATGCTGTAATTCACATGTGCAAGTGAATGTGGGGA